>JAUPMG010264660.1:0-20063 GCA_031762675.1 Pachysandra terminalis
ACTTATTATTGAGTTATCTTTTAGTTTGACTTACATTCTTTTAGTTTGAATTACATGTCACTTGATTCCTACTGTTAGTTTGAATTACATTAACTTTCAGTTTGATTAAATTACACATAGCATGATTAACATCTATTTTTACAGTTTACAGTACCCGACAGCGTGTAAGCTAACCCCCTCATGTAATGGCTTCTAATGTGTAGGCATTTTGTTTTTTGAATTTTTTGATGCATTTGGATGCATTTATGCCGTAATTAGACATATTTAAAGTTTGGGGCCAAAAATCCATCAAAAACCTAAGATTTCCTCAAAATTTCCCCAACTTTTCCCCATGTTGACGACATGTCGCCTGAGTAGACTAGCGACATCGACACCGTAAACCTTGCATGTCACAAGTGTTAATTCTGTAAAGAATGGAGGTCCAAACGAAAGCCTTAATTTAGGAAAATCAAGGGTTTTCAAAGTTTACAAGAAGTGAAAGGAACTGGATTTGAATTCTCGCCTTGAAAGAATATGGAAGAAGGATTTTGTGGAAAAATTACCCGAGGATCCTAGCACCAAACTCTAGAATTAGGTGTATGCAGGGTCACTAAATACATTTGTTAAGAGCTCAATAAGGTTGCCTATGTCACCTAGTTCAGTCAGTCTCAAGTCCCTCCCGAAATTAAGATTCCACGACAACCCAAAGGAAGACCAAGATAAAACATCAGAAACAAGAACCTGCCTATCGCAAGCGAGATTATAGAGTCTAAGAAACGGGTATACTAATAGAATAGAGGTGCAATAGCACATATGGCCTTCCAAGGCGACTGCTATAAATCCTTGCATTCTGGTTTAAATCCCACCATTGCCATAGATGCCATATTTGTTGGATATTATTTTAAACCACAAAGCATTTCTATTAGTACTAAAACGCCATAGCCATTTGTTAATTAATGCTGAATTCCGAGCCAATTAAGTCCCCATGTACTCTTACTCCTACATACTATATCCCATTTTACCAAATAATCCTTCCTATGGCCTCCTTCCCAAAGAAAATATCTCTGAATCTTCTCAATCAACCTAACAACCCTACCAAGAATCCTTAAAATGGATAGGTAGTAGGTTGGTAGACTCGACTGTATTAGGATGATCCGACCTACCCGAGAAAAATGTAATTTCTTTTCCACGTGGTCAGTCTTCGTTCCGTCTTTTCGATAATAGGTAACCAAAAGGGAAAACCTGAGTACCTGATAAGGATCTGTGCTACATAACCTAAAAAAAAAAAACGATGTTCCACCCTAACTGGCTCTAAGTGGAGATATCAATGTAAGGGATGTTAGTAACCTTTGCAAAGGGATAATTTGGGGGTCCACATAATAGCATGAAAAAGAAACGATATATCATCTTACTTCTCTTCCCTAACCCCAAAAACAACCGCTGATTCAATAGGATGCAAATAATTGCATGATCACCTGATCCCTCCCCACCAAACAAAGAAAGAGATGCTAAAATGTCTTTAGCAGCCTCACAATGACAAAAAGGTGACCCATAGACTCATCCTAACTCATGCACAAGAATACAAGATATAGACCTGGGAAACAAAGCTAGGTATTCTCTTCTTTTATGAAGCATGCCATTCTGTTGGTTTCTTAAATAACTGTTTCCCATACGAATGCCTTGATCCTGGGGAAATAGAAAGCTTCAGAATCGGCTTAGTAGTAAGGGAGAGGGAGACAACCCCTATCGCTTTATGAAAAATAAAGAAGGAATTGATAGAGAACACCTTCAAGAATCCAAATAGCCATTTGCACTTTTGAGTTATCCATTTAATTACCTTTTTATTTTTTTTAACTTGCTACTTAAAATTATAAAAAATCAAACTAGTTTCATATAAAGTGTTGTAGAACATTTCAATAGTTTCTTTTATTTTTTTAGAATTTTTCTTTTTTTTCTGATTTTTAAAGATTTTTCACGCTTCTTTTTCATTTTAAAAGGCTTTGTGTTTTCTGCAACCTCACAAATTGCATATGCAAAGAGATCCTATAATCCGGTGCAATTGCACATGCTATTTGACATAATTGGAAATGAATCTGAAGACTAATATATGCAGTAAATCGAACATCAATAATCAGGATATAACACCCTACAAGAAAAATGAAATCATGTGCATTGCCGTTTACATTAAGGATTGTTTTAAGTCGAAAGACATGCATGAAAAACCCTAGAGAATCAAACTGTGCTACTAGTCATTTCAATTGAAACCATGTTTTTTTCCTGCGTAAATATCATAAGCTGTACTGGTAATTGATTATCAGATATTCCATCTTAAGTAATCATATCCATTGATGTAATGTTTATAGTGACACTCTTATGCTACTTGAGAAAATAATAATAATAATAATAATAATAATAAACTAATAGAGCCCTTTTGACAATAGCACCATAACGAAAAACATGCAGAACAATAAGAATTTGTTGCAATTACAATATCCAATCACAAGCTCCTTGTTCTAAGATACAATCGTATCCAACTAATATAGTTCAAATCAACTACAAGTTAGAAATGGAATCACTCAGATTCACATTTGATTCGAGCAAGAACATGTAAATGAGTAAAAATTATTAACAAAATAGACAATTAAATCGTTCCGACATTGAGAAATCAATGAAAAAATAGCCGGAAAACATCAGATTGGTTAACAGAATGAATATCAAAATGAGATCTGAAAACACGGGGGAAATTATGAGATTGGTAAGGAGAATTGATCTTGTTGTCTTATTTACCTTGCCTTTCGCTCCTGGATGTTCTTCATCTGAGCTTTGTAATGGCTCTCGATGAACTGCTTCGCTGCAGCTACTCTCTCCAATGTCAAGCTTGATCCCTGCGTCTGCTCCTCCAATGGCTCCCCATTCTCTTCCCCGCGATCCTCCATTTCTCTCTGCTCTCTCTTTCTGAGTCTCTTCTCGCTTTCCAACAATATCAGATTCTTTCTGTTTCTCTCTCCTCTTTCTCTCTCTATGTTTTTTACTCCGCTAGTATTTTCGTATTTACAAATTTAGTCTTTTGATTTTTAGCATTGACATCAATATCCTACAATATTTGTGTCCGTACATGCCCCGGCTTAATATCTGACTATTTCCTTTATAGCTGGCAGAGCTGACCAAGCCGCACGAATTCGGGTTAGAAATGTGGGGTATCGTCCAACCCAACTCAGGTCCGAATTGGCACTTCTCAATTCTCATCCCTTTTTTTTTTTATTTTTCTTTTTTAGGTAAAGGCTCTTCCGGACCCCCTTTTAGTATGACCTCTTCAGCCCGACCCAATCCGCAACCAACCTAACCCGACTTATTGTCTTTTATTCAATGCTGTAAACAAGCCGAGCCGCTCAATTCGGACTCGTAAACCTTAAGCAAGGCTCAAGTTCAGGCTCATTAAAATATTTTGGGCTTAGGCTCAATTCGTAAAAAGATTGGCTCGCAAAAAATGATTATAATAGTATAAATCCATTTAATATTATAGTTGATGATGATTATTATATATAATATAATATGTGTGTTTAATATTAATACATAATATAAGATTAGGAATACAGATGTACAATCTCATATACAAACCGAGCCAAGCCTACTCACGACCAAGCTTAAGCTCTATAATTAGGCTCGTGAGTCGAGTTTGAGCCCGAAAAAAAAAAGTTCATTATCGTAAAGAGCTTGGGCAGGCGTGGCTCAGTTAAAGCTCCACCCCGTATATGAGATTATAAATCCACATTCCTATATCTTATAATATTAAACACACATGTTAATATATATTATACTGGTGATCAGGCGGTCTAATTAATCCCACTAAACACGTGGCGTTATCTAGAGTGCGCGTGTATACATTTACTGGGTATAGCTGCATACACTGAATTATTCAATAAAGTTGTTACCTGCTACATAGCTGCTTTTCACGTACAGCTGTCAATAACCGTTGCACGTTGATTAGACCATTTGGTAAAAATATGATATTTGAAAGGGCACAGAGATATCTAACCGTCCTTATCACCAAAAAGGAAAGCTTCTTGGAGAAGAACCTTTTTTGAAAAACAACTTATGAGGGAACGCCACGTGTCCAAAACTTAACAGACACAGGATAACTGCCCTCGAAGTAACCAAAGGAATAAGGATTTACATTCCTTACGGAACAGGATACTGCTTTCGAAATAACCGAAGGAATAGGGATTTCTCCATTCCTTCTAAAAGACATTATCCCTCTTGAAGAATAGATACAAAGGTATACTACTCCTAATAGACTCCTCAAACATATGAAACTTCAAATAAAACCTCGAAGTCACATCTATTCATTCTCAAGAAGAGACTTCAAATGATTTTATTTCCTTATTTCATGTTTCAAAGGTAATTCCCTCGAAGAGAGATCTTTGATGGCACTTTTTATGCCTTCTAGTCACCCTCGGATCATATCCATGGACTTCAAATGACCATTTATTATATTTTTGTCTTGAAAGGACCATGAAGGCAGGTATGCTTCCTCCTACTAAGGTGAATTCGAAGGCTCAACCACCTCCACATTGTGAATTCAAATGCCAACCACCACCAGATGGTGAACTCGAAGACTAACCACCTCCATATGGTGAACTCGAAGACTAACCACCTCCTGATGGTGAACTCGAAGGAGGTATATTTCCTCATACTAAAGTGAATTTGAAGGCTAACCACCTCCAGATGGTGAACTCGAAGGAGGTATATTTTCTCCTACTAAAGTGAGTTCGAAGGCTAACCACCTCGAGATGGTCAAATTGTCGAAAGGTTAGTCACCCTTAAGAAGACTGAGGATTTTGTGCCCTTCGAAGGACAAAGATATTTGTTACCACCCTCGAATACACTCTTATCCGCATTCAAACTACAAAGTAGAATTCGAAGTCATTCTTATTCATCTTTAGGAATTGACTTCGAATAGTATTTAAGATAAAATACTTTGACTTCTAAAAGCAAATCCCTAAGAGAAAGAGCTTCAAAAGTCAAATTCACACCATCTCCAGAAGTAGTTCCTGAAGATGGTTTCCTACGTACTTTGAGAAACTTTCTCCCACTTTACTTTAAATGAGTTTGCAAGGGAACATATTTACTTCTGACTTCATTAAAGTTGAAGGCACTAGGATTGGTTACTAGAGCTATAAACCTTAAAGGACTCTAAGATAAGCTCCTCTTTACAAGGATTTTTGGTCATGAAAACGAGTTCCCTGCTGAGAAACTCAATTTCGAGTTCTCTATATAGGTAACTCGAGAATACATTGATCACCTTGTAAATATACAGAGTTATTTTTTGCATAATTCGAAGGAAAATTGCCGCAAAAAATAGTTCTCTCGAGATATACGAAGTCCAGAAATGTATTTATGACATTTAAGTGACCCATTTACTTTGAAGTTGATTGAGATAGTTCCTCAAAATGAACTGTAACAGCCTGAATAATCCTCAAAACTATAACTTGAGATATTAGGGTTGAATAGTCATCTGGTAATTAATCTAATTAATAAATTAGAATTATAACTCATAAAATCCTTAATCCTATAAGACACACTAGAAACCTCCTTAAGTCACTATAACTGATCAGGTTAGCTAGATAGACTTAGGAAGCAGAGTTAATTTGGTAACTGGACTTGGCAAATAAATAGAAAATAAAATCAATTAGCAAGATAAAAATTAGTCTAAACAACTTAGATAATTCATGTAAGGCCCCTCAGTTTAATCACTCCATCGGTGATTAATTAGGTGATTAAATTGGAAGAATAGAACTAGAAACCCAGATTTGTCCATACAGTTATTTTAATTTACAACTTTGCCCTTAATACCTATAAATAGGAAACTTAGGTTTTATAACCTCATTTTGCAAATCTCTTTTCTTGTGGAACTTTTGGAGAGGATGGGGGAAACCTCCAAATCCTCAGATGCACAGTAGAGCTACTTTGGACACGACCCGGCAACGTCGAAGTTGAGTATTCTTTCAATGTTTGTGTGTTTATTTATATTCCAATGTTATGATCATGGGGGAAGATCATGTTTGATTGTGTTCTTCCTTCCCCAATGAATTTGGTAGATGGATTTCATGTTTTAGGAATCCAACCCCATGCTATTGAGAACCCATCCCTTGAAGACAACTTATAAGAACCGATTCATTTGATTTTAGTTTTCTAGGGTTTGGAATTTAGGGAAAGTTAGTGGAACCTTGTGTAGATTGATCCCCTTGTCCTAGAAATCATATTCGAAGCTTCCTTAGGTGGATAGTGACCTCTGGGTGAAATTTCACCCAAAGATAACTAGAACTGTGCTTCGGCGACCTCCTTGGCGCGCCAAAGAGTCCATCGAGCACTCCTAAAGATTTTCCAGGTATTTTGGAAAGGCCACCGAGACTAGTCTCGGCGCACCGAGAACCCCGTCGAGCCTTATTTTGGGATTTGAGTTGAGACTTGATTTGATCTTATGGGACCCACCCGGACTCGTTCCCAAAGTTTCAAATGATTTGGCACCACTTTGCATTTCTCGCCACACCAAGGGTACACCGAGAAGCTCCTTTGATCCATTTGATGATGTGAGGACATGGACACATGTAGTATCCCTAACCGAGTTGTTCTAGCATGTTTTTGGTGTTGGTAGTCTTGCCTAACCAAAAATGACCCTTCATACCTAAGGTTTAGCCTTTCTTGAGTTAGCCCAACAATGTGAGATTCTTAGGAAACTTGTGTGAATAGCCCCCAAAATCCTTCCTTTGGCTCATTCCCCTTGGTTATGCATGTGTAGATACAAAAATTGGCACTTGAGATGCAATGTGATGTTTTATCCATCCATGTAGATGTTAGTGTTGATTATTCTCTTTATTCCTTTGGCATGCCCTTTTCATATAATAACTTGTCTGATGCTTATGTCAGCTTGTACAGATCCTTTTCATATCCCTTTATGCTAGATGGTTATATGCATGTTTAGAGTGTAGTGTTGTGCATTACTACACCCTTTAGTGTTGTCCGGTGTTCATATCCTACCCATGTTGATTATATCATGTTTCTCATGTTTAGAGGATTATTTATGCTTAGTATGCGATGTTGTGTATTACTGTGACTTGTAGTGTAGAATCATGGGATTGTGCCCATGTGATTTCTGAATTGAATATATGCCTGTGAATCATTGTGTGAATGCATTAATAACGAACTTGAATATTATGAGTTGCATATGGATCTTCCTGCAGTAATAGCTTTGTCTAATACTCCATGTAATATCCTTGGGTTTAGACTCACGTATGGGATGAATTGACTTGTTGGCCATGTTGTCCTATGAGTGGATTGTGATGTTTTCGCCCAAGCTGAGAGAGAGCCCTCGTGTTGGTATACCTCGCAAACTTGTGGTAAGATGATTCCCAAGGATAGTTCATAATAGTGAAACCTTGGAAAAAGAGTGAATCGTGTTTTCCTTACTGTTGGATGTGAATATGTATGATTCCCTGAGGAAAGAAAACCTCGGAGTATTACCCATGATCAAAAATAAGTAGAGGGGGATTGTGCCTCATAGGATGAAAACCCTTAAAACTATGTTGCGCACATAGAATATCATATCCTTAGGAATGGCCATGTATTGGGGGGATGGTTCGAGAATACATCTTGCTCAAGGACTGACGGATCATCTGGGAACTTACTATATTTCACATACAATACAACATCCTTTAAACGTGCACTGCATATTCTCTGTTGATATTATTTTGAGCATCAAGTGTATTACATAATTGATCTAATTTCCATTTAGAATTAGGCATGTGGATAATACGATGTGGACATTTGATTTAATACCAATTGAGGTTGGGAGAGAACAATGCATTGAGTGATATCTGTTATTTACTATTTCACCACCGTATACATAGATACTATCCTTATCACGTTTTATACATTATTTGCACTTTTCTCATAATTTTGGGTATGAGTAAGTACCTTGCATTGAAGGATTACTCATCCGAGCTTTCTAGCTTATGTTTGTTGATTTATACTTTTGAGGTCTTGGAGCTTGGTTACAAAGAGAAAGCCTAGGAATGGGTATAGAAACCTGGATTTAGTTATAGAGTTGTACTAGAATTAGACCTTCCTTTATTTAATCTGTAATAGATTGGATTTTTCATTTATGTTATATCTTACTAGAACTGTTAATTACTTCCACTTATGTTTTGACTATTGCTATCCACTCCCATAGCGATATAGGGTGAGAGTTACGAATAAAGCCTAAAAATTTCAGAATTGGGATTTTCTGGTTTGGTTCGTGACATGAACAGCACGTGATAAAACCTTAGCTACTTATAATCTGTTGTCTAACTTATCTAAAGGGGTTTTGTCTTATCTAGAATGGCGGCAAGAATGAAAACGTTGCTTTTAGATCTTTGTGCATGTAACACGTGTCATTTTATCCGTGTTCTTCTCGATCTAAAACAACCTATCACAGAGTAAAGTTTCATATTTGAGCTGACACATCCTACCTTCTAGAAATAACTTAGACGTGTTGAAATACACGTGGCATTTAGGATATGCTCTAATGCATGGGGATATTCTAAAGCACCTCTGTGGACAATTGACTGAGTAACACTTGTCTTAAATTCAGATATTTTTTTTATAAGTTATCCACATGTGACTCGGCTTCCAGATGGTACCTCCTCATTCAAGACTTCAAGGCCAAGTCTGCTTAGAAGCTAAGTAAGACAAAGCTATAAAAGGACTACTTCAGAACAAGAAAAATGATCAACTCTCTCGATCAAAAAATCTCTAGCTCTTTCAGATCACTCTCTAATGATCATCCATTTCTCAAAAGTGAGAACTCGGAATCATCTCACTAGATCAGAACTTGGAATCAGAAGAACTATGGATTAAAGGACAATCTCTGAGGATCAGACAACCACTGAACATAGGAAAAATCTGAAAGACGCAAAGAAGAGAGGGAAGTTGCATTTGTTATTATGCCAGAGACTCTGTATCCGAAGGAAACATATATTTCCTTCCATCTCTCTATCTCTACCTCCCCCTCATTTCTTTTTTATTTCCTTCAGAAAAACTCTGGATTACAAGACAATCTCTAAGGATCAAACAACCTCTGAAAATATGAAAAATCTGAAAGACACAAAGAGGAGATGGAAGATTGCATTTGTTATTATTCCAGAGACTCTGTATCCGAAGGAAACATCTCTTTCATTCCATCTCTCTATCTCTACCTCCCCTCATTTCTTTTTTATTTCCTTCTTCATCCCCATATGATTGGGGTATTCATTGTATTCCCTATACTTCTTAATAGTGGAAAAGACCTCCTATGAGGCGACCTCCATGTACTAGGCATATTGCTGAACCACGTAAAAATTTCAATGGACTTCTATATTGGTTCTCGCAACCCCCCTTCTTTTTACATATGTAGTCCCCTCCTATTCCATCTTTCTTTTACCTTTGTCGATCATAGGCGTAGCGTCGTCCGAACAGCCGTGCGACGGTTTAGGCGGATGGTTGGGATGCTCCACGTGCCCAAACAAGACCTCATCCAACTCCAGGAAGTGCGAAAACAACCGACACATGACATCGTCACGTGCTCACGTGATTTACGCCTCTTTAAGCAGCTCGATCCCGATCAGTGGCTTAAAGTACGATAAGTATCACAATTTTCGCATCAACATTGGCGACTCCATTGGGGACGTCTTTTCTACATACTTCGACAAACACGACTCATATTACAAGCCTTCTATGAAATATGATCAGTTTTATGGTTCTTTCCTTATTGGTTTTATGTGCGTATGGTCCTTCCGGACCTTGTTCCTACGAGTTTTGACCATTCGAAGCCTTATTTCTATGGATAAATTGGCATTCGGGGCTTTCTATAATAAAAATCTTGCATTCGGGACTTTTTTATGTAAAATATGTTACATTCGGCCCTTGTCAACACCTTATAGATTGGGGGCTACAATATGCAATTATTGATATTATTTATATTTCTGTGCTATTTATATGCCCTCTATGACACACATATGCATATGTTAGTTGTGATTTTGTCTTTACATTGGCATACAAGCACACATCCATCATAGAAATACTTGACTCCAGTATAAACTAGCATCTACTATCTTTGATTTTCATGGCTAACCACCACAAGATGGTCAATTCGTTATTTTTCATGGCTAACCACCACAAGATGGCAAAGTGTTCTCTTTTCTGCTTCACACTAGAAGAGGACGCCACTTCAGGAGTTGGAGCAGGGGCTTCAGTAGCAGGGACTTCTGAAGGTACCTGAGCCAAAGTAGTAGTTGGAGGAGGGGAGGGGAAGATGGTACTTCTGATTCTACTTGCACCGGAGGAGTGACTTCAGACATCTCTTCAGCACTCGGCCTCGCAGGATTATCAGCAGGAACGACAAATTCTTGGATTGGTGCAGTAGGTGCAGGAGGGATCACTTCAGTATGTACAGTTATGGCCTTCGTGTGAACGCCTGGAAGCGACCTCATCCTCTTTATTTGAAGCAGTAACCTCGACTTTTGTCTGTACAGGAGAAGCTACTTCATCAACACTCCATGCTCCTTCTCTAATATGCGAAGGAACATGGGAAGTTATTTCATCCTCATCATCCTGTAAGAAACAGAAGTGTTAGAGTTACCTAACTTACTACAAGTAAACGGCATTCGAAAACAACATTCGAAGGAAGGGATATACATACATTAGAGAGAGGGTAGACACCGATTAAAGGAGGAACCGCTAAGGCTTCTTCAGTGGCAACCTTCGAGTTCCCTCCTCCCTTTTCCTTTCTAGCAGTGACACTACCAGAAGTCATAGTTGGGGGAGCAGGAGGGTCCCTGCTCACCCTAGGGTCCTCCCTCTCTTGTACCCCTCCTATGGGAGCCTTGCCAAGGTCCCTCTGTGGCAAGGTAGGAGGGGTAATTTGAGGTCCCCTAGCCCCAACTCTTCCTTCCTCTCTCGTTGCAGGAGCTACACAAGAAAGAATGCTAAAGTCAATAGGAGGAAGGCATTTAAACAACTAACTTATACAAGGGAGTTACTTACCAAGGGAAGAGCCCTCGAAAAGTGGAGGAGGAGCCCTTGAAGTGCCAGCTGTAGCAATCTCCTGGCGAGGAGGAAGGACCCTGCTGACAGGAGAACCTGAAGAAGGCCTCTCCAAAGGACGAGGGACTTTGCTAGTAGGAGTCTCAGGTGTTGCTCCCTCCCTTGAGGTCCCAGTTGACACCCGAGAACTCTGCCCCACAGGCTCCTTTGGAGGGGACATGACTGAAGTGTCACTTACTTCGAGTCCTTCTCCTACTCCTCCAGCTGACGTCTGCCAAAGGATCAACAAACAAAATCAGAAACAGATACATGACAGGAGAAATCAAGACAGAAGGATAAGAACATAAATCATGTATACCTTCAGAGTGCGGGCAACAATGGATTTCACCCTAGTACGTTGCTCCTTTGGAGGGCTTGACACTGCCCTCGGGAGAACAGGCCCCTCCGGGATGATTCGGTCAAAGAGGATGGGCCCCGGAGGTAAGGGCGCCCTCGGAAGAGAAGGGACTCTTGGGACTTTAGCACTTAGAGTTCTCCTATGAACAAGGAGTTCCCCAATGGGGACATTCTCATTCTCATCCTTGTCCTCTTCCTTCTTCTTCTTCTTCTTCTCCTTTGGGCAGACCAGCAGTTGCCTTATCAGAAGTCTCCACAAACTCCTCCCCTCCACCCTTCATCCCTTAATAAATATCTATGATCAAAAGGTGACTAGGAATCTCATGGAGAGTGGGATGATCGTCCTCTGTTTGGACTTGATAGTTCTTGTCTGCCTTCTTTAGCCTCTGTTCTTTAGCTCCACCGAAGTCTTCCTTCGACTTCACAGCTTGACCAATGCAGAACTCATCCAAATGCTTCAGAGCATTGGTCCATTAATCTACCCACCATGGAGAGACCCTGTCATTTCTCTCTATGGAGGTAGGGATGGCTTCCCAGTTCATAGGCATCCCCATATACACATTTCCCGAGAGAATCTCTATCCCACTCGCTCCATTGCAAGCTTTGAAGTTTTGATGGTTGCAATGTTGTGAGAGGGAGCAGTTTGATCCATTCCGAATTACCGCAACACATGGTGGGGGTTGTATGTTGGGTAGTTGCTTCCATACTCCCTCGCAAAGCTCAAGAGGTTCCCAGGGTGTACAATCACCAGGAAGGCTCTATTCTCCGGCTTCAGCGCAAGCCAGCTGTTGGTGTTCTGAGAGAACTCTCCCTCCAGCATCGTGCAATTAGGCTGCAACAATATGATCCCTCCTCGGCGGTAAGGACGGAACTCGAATTCCGTCTCCATGTCCAGCACTGCAGACAGTCTGACATTCCGCTTTGGCTTCATCCCAGACAAGACCAATGCTCGAGGGGCTGAATCCAGGCCCATGATGGTGAGTTGCCTCTCAACCATTGAAAAGTTGAGAGGGGCATATCTGTTGTACCTCTCCCATAGGAACAGCTGCAGGAAGTTGGCGTCCACGGACGTCTCCACCAACCTCTCCCCTCGACTTCGGGCCATATCCTCACACAGTAGATCAAGGTGCTCATACTGTAACCCCAGGAACAAAGGAGCAAGGGGCATTCGAATTCCCCTTGCTATCTTCACTGCCAATAGGAATACCCTTTCATACACTTTGTCCACAGGGTATCCCTCGAGGATGAACCTCGCCAGCCAGAAAGCAATGAAGGCCTCCAAATAGACCGTGTTATCCAAACCTTCTCCCCATCATCTCTTGATAGAGACACTACTTGCCTTCAGGGTCTCCTCTTCGTTCCGGAAGTACCTCACCCAGCCCCCGAAGGTGTACTTTGAACTTTGGCCCTCGCTTCTCCCCTTGAACTTAGATTTATTTCATACATGCCTTTAGCATGTCCATGGCGAGCTTTTCTCTATCATTTAGAACTATAGCCCCCGGATTCTCCTCTACCATTATTGAGAGGTAACGGAGGCTGGCGACATCCTCCAACGTCAATGTGATCTCCCCGAAGGCAGTCACAAAGACATGATCCTCCGAATCCCACCGAAATACGAACTATATCAAAGCTTCATAGTCTCTGTGGAAATCTCCCACAAAGACTGGATCGCCTCTAGCACTCCAGCAGTGTCCAAAAGCTTCCGGTACTCATCATTCTCCATGATGTGGGCCACCCACTCTGACCAGCCAGGAGCAAGTTTGAAATGGGACCGGAATCCGATCTCAGATAGAAGGTAATCCCCTCTCTCACAGCGAAAGACAGGCACTGTGCTCAGGCAAGGAAAATCAACTTCCATCCATTCAATTTCCCATAGGGGCTAAGTAGACCCTCTTCGCTTTGAATGGCGTCAGAAAGTTGGTGATGCTTAACTCCCTCCTAGAAAGACCACCAGCTTGGTGTCTACATTCTTCCCGGCAGTAATCTTCTTGGAAGCCATTACAGTGGTTGTTGAAAGGAAGGAAAAAAACAAGAAAGCAAGAACTCAGGAAAATCAAAGAAAGCTCAAAAAGTCATAGTTGCAGGAAGCTTTATTCTTCAATGACCTTCTTATTTATAGAAGAATGACGATTTCTTTGCAGGAATTCAAAAGGTTCTTTTGGAGGTTCACTTTATCCCAAAAGACAATCATCACGTCTGTAACGCATGATAGCCCACATTTAAAACGCACCTCCTCGAAGAACACGGATTTTATGCCCATCATTCTCAAGGTACGATCTCATGCTTTCCTCTCTAGCATAGGAAAACAGAGACCGGGGGGCTATTGGTGATCAGGTGGTCTAATTAATCCCACTAAACACGTGGCGTTATCTAGAGCGTGCGCATACGTTTATTGGGTATAGCCTCATACACTGAATCATTCAATAAAGTGGTTACTTGCTACATAGCCATTTTTCACGTGCCAGCTATCAACAGCCGCTACATGTTGATTAGACCGTTTAGTAATAATGAGATATTTGAAACGGCTCAGAGATATCTAACCGTCCCTACCACCAAAAAGGAAAGCTTCTTGGAGAATCAACCTTTTTTGAAAAACAACTTAAGGGGGAAGGCCATGTGTCCAAAACCTAACAGACACAGGCAAACTGCCCTCGAAGTAACCAAAGGAATAAGGATTTACATTCCTTAAGGAACGTGATACTGCCCTCGGAATGACCGAAGGAATAGGGATTTTTCCATTCCTTCTAAATGACATTATCCCCTTCGAATGATAGATCCATGGATATACTACCTCTAATGGACTCCTCAAATATATGAAACTACAAATAAAAACTCGAAGTCACATCTATTCATTCTCAAGAAGAGACTTCGAATGATTTTATTTCATGTTTCAAAGGCAATTCCCTTAAAGAGAGATCTTCGAAGGTACTTTTTATGCCTTCTAACTCAGAAGTCTCCCTCGGATTATATCCATAGACTTCAAATGACCATTTATTATATTCTTGTCTTGAAAGGACCACGGAGCAGGTATGCTTCTTTCTGCTGACGTGAATTCGAAGGCTAGACCACCTCCAGATGGTGAATTCGAAGGCCAACCACCTCCAGATGGTGAATTTGAAGGCCAACCACTCCCAGATGGTGTACTCGAAGGCTAACCACCTCCTGATGGTGAACTCGAATGAGGTATATTTCCTTCTAGTAAAGTGAATTCGAAGGCTAACCACCTTCAGATGGTGAACTCAAAGGAGGTATATTTCCTTCTAATAAAGTTAATTCGAAGGCTAACCACCTCAAGATGGTCAAATAGTCAAAGGTTAATCACCTTAAAAAGGACTAAGGATTTTGTCATCTTTGAAGGACAATGATATTTGTTACCACCCTCGAATGCACTCTTAAATGCATTCAAACTAGAAAGTAGAGTTCGAAGTCACTCTTTTTCATCCTTAGGAGTTGACTTCGAATAATATTTTGGATAAAATACTTTGACTTCTAAAAGCAAATCCCTAGTGGAAAGAGCTTCATAAGTCGAATTCACACCATCTCCAGAAGTAGTTCCTGAAGATGGTTTCCTACGTACTCTGAGAGACTTTCTCCCACTTTACTTTAAAGGAGTTTGCAAGGGAACACATTTATTTCTGATTTCATTAAAGTTGAGGGCATGGTTACTGGAGCTATAAACCTTAAAAGACTCCAAGATAAGCTCCTCTTTATAGGGACTATTGGTCATGAAAACGAGTTCCCTGCTGAAAAACTCAATTTCGAGTTCTCTAGATTAGTAACTCGAGAATACATTGATCACCTTGTAAATATACAGAGTTATTTTTGGCCTCCTTCGAAGAAAAATAGCTGCCAAAGGGAGTTCCCTCAAGATATACAAACTTCAGAAAGGTATTTATGACATTTAAGTGACTCCTTTACGTTGAAATTGATTGAGATAGTTCCCCATAATGAACAACACATAATAAAATCTCAGCTACTTCTAATTTTTGTTGTCTAACTTATCTAAAGGGGTTTTGTCTTATTTAGAATGGCGGCAAGAATGGAAACGTTGCTTTTAGATCTTTGTGCATGTAACACGTGTCATTCTATCCATGTTCTTCTAAACAACCTATCACAGAGTAAAGTTTCATATTTGAGCTGACTCATCCTACCTTCTAGAAATAGACGTGTTCAAATACACGTGACATTTAGGATATGCTCTAATGCATGGAGATATTCTAAAGCACCTCTGCGGACACTTTGACTAAGTAACACTTGTCATAAATTCAGATATTTTTTATAAGCTATCTACATGTGACAGCTCCAGATGACACCTCATCATTCAAGACATCAAGGCCAAGTCTACTTAGAGGCTAAGTAAGACAAAGTTATAAAGGAGTACTTCAGGACAAGAAAAATGACCAACTCTCTCGATCAGAAAATATTTAGCTCTCTGAGATCACTCTCTAATGATCATCCATTTCTCAAAAGTGAGAATTCGGAATCATCTCTCTAGATCAGAACTCGGAATCAGAAGAAATATGGATTACAAGACAATCTCTGAGGACCAGACAACCTCTGAACATTTGAAAAATATGAAATATCTTAAAGACACAAAGAGGAGACAGAAGATTGCATTTGTTATTATGCCTGAGACTCTGTATCCGAAGGAAACATCTATTTCCTTCCATATCTTTATCTCTACCTCTCCTCATTTCTTTTTTATTTCCTTCTTCATCTCCATATGATTGAGGTGTTCATTGTATTCCATATACTTCTAAATATTAGAAAAGATCTCCTATGAGACGACCTCTGTGGACTAAGCATATTGCCGAACCACGTAAAAATTATGTGTATTTCTATATTGGTTATCGCAACCCCCCTTCTTTTTACATATGTAGCCCCCTCCTACTCCTTTCTTTTACGTTTGTCGATCATAGTCGTAGCTCCGTCCGAACGGCTGCGCGACGGTTTAAGCGGATGGTTGGGACGCCCCATGTGCCCAAACAAGATCTTATCCAACTTTGAGCAGTGCAGAAACAACCGACACACGATGTCATCATGTGCTCACGTGATTTACGCCACTATAAACAGCTCGATCCCGATCATCAGTTTAAAGCAAGTCAAGCAGCACAATTTTCGCATCAACTGTACTATATATATATATATATATATATATATAATAATCAATATCTATAATGTTACCGTATTTGGACTAAGCTAAGTTTTATTGCGAGCTGAGCCTTAACCCAAAATAATTTAATAAGCCTAAGCGAAACCCGAGTCAAAAATTTTTAAACGGTCTTGAGCCTTGCTCAAGGTTTTTAAAGAGCCCGAGCTAAGATGGCAAAGCTCAACTCGGCTCGACTCTTTTACAACCATAATATCCGGTATTTTAAAACTCCAAATGACTTAAATACCCTTATAACTTCCCTTTTGAAATTTCTTTTTTTTCCAACTCATCACATTACCATAAATTCTTTGTTCCATCTTATAAATTTATAAACTCACAATAAGTCAGAAATATGTCTTAAAAATCAGTGATAATCTTGTCAAATTTCCTAGTAAAAGGCCTGATTTTAGAGCAAACTCGCCAAGTTTCGCAACAAACTCAACGGAATTATGTGAAACAAAGTCAATAAGGCAAGTTTACCAAAAATCTCACCCCAAGATTTCAAGTTACCAGCGAGTTTCTAAACACTAATCTGGTTATTCCTAGAGGGGACTTGTAAAATTGTTCTCTTGAGTTCGATCAATCGAATTCAATTTCAATTTTGAAAAATATCAAACATCAAAGCTGTTCAACCCAATTAAGATGTGAAAAATCCAATATCATGAGCTAGATCAATATAGAGTTCAATCAACTAAGTGCCCCAACTGATACAGAGATTGCAAGAAATTGAAAGAATGGTAATGTCATTACTATACACATCTATGATGAAAGTTTTTTGCGGACGATTCTTGGTTTAGATTTATTGCAGCAATGCAAGGTGCAGTTCTCACATTGAAATTTTCTCTTATTTCTACACATTTTCATATCAAAGTAAGCTAGTGTAGACTTCTACATCAAGGAGGCCTTTGAACTCTACCCAGAGACCCAACTTTCTCCTCCATAGATTTACAGGAATAACTATAGGTCCCAGGTTCGAGTTCTCAGGCTAACCTGATATATGGTCCTTTTGGTTGGGATCATATATCCGGGGTTTACCCTATTCCCAGGTCTATGAGCTCTAACCAGAGACCTAACTTTCTCCTCCATAGATTTACAGTAATAACTATAGGTCCCAGGATCAAGTCCACAGGCTTACCTGATATATGGTCCTTCTGGTTGGGAATCACGTATCCGGGGTTTACCCTATTCCCACTAAGTGGGGTCGGGGTTCCACATCCCTTCCCCCACCCACACACACAAATATATATATATATATATATTTCTTCAGCCCAATCTCCAAAACATACCCTTTTAACATCTGAGTCTCTGACCTTCCCGTATCGGCATACCTCAAAGGATAAGGACCATTTCCCTAATTCCCTGCTTCATGTTTTTATTAGTTGTTGCTGCAAAGGTTCATACTTATCCTCCAATGTTCACCACCAAAAGCAATTACCACAATAAACTCAAAACAAAAAAGATCAAAGATTAATTTACAGTTCAAGTCAAGATACAAGCTCAGAAAAGTTCTTCTAGAACAACCTTATTGACTCAATCAAAGACGTAAAATTATGAACGGTTTGGAAACAACCAATAATTTGAATTCATTCATTCACTTTCCAAATCACTGGTACACAATAAATTTAAGTTAGAAATAAGATCTGATCTCTGTTGTGTTAACTGCATGTAGATGATTCAAGCAATTCTACTTTAGCTGAAAGAAAAGAGCTGAGCTTGTTTGCAGATAAATTACTCAGAGATTCAGAAAAGAAACAGATGATTTGGTTTAAGAGCTAGATCAAGCCATTATGTGTCAAGCAATCACCTATAATATATATGCAAATCTGTATTGTAATACTTGATAACTAAAATTGATGATAAACCAAGCAAGATGAGCTTGGATATTCAAATCAAGAAACATAAATGCATATATAATTGTTGCAAAACACAAGGATAATGCTACCAAAAACATACTCTCATGGTTAATCTCATTCATCTCTTGCATTTATAATTGAAGAATGGGATCGGCGTTACAAGATCACATCTCTGTGACCCAATGGAGATGGGTTTGGACTACAAAGACAACTACATTTTGTTAGAGGAGCAAATGAATCCTTTACATAGCTCCCTAATAGATATCTAACAATGAAAGAATCAAAAGATTAAAAAGGCAAAAAAAAAAAACTGTGAACTGAATAGCTATAGAAAAGCAGTGCCGGCAAGGCCATGATGCAAGAGATTATGAGCAATGTTATCCCTTGCCTGCATAGAACTCGACGATCTCAAACTGTTTTCGGGGACCATTTCGTCGTCAATAAGCTCAAACCTCAGCTCCGGGTCCATTCGTTCATTCCTCATCTCGCAGATGTTGTGCAATACACAGCACGCCCCAAGAACGACGGGCAAGTCCTGGAGTTTCACCTCTGTTCGCTTCTGCAGGCAAAACCATCTCCCTTTCAATCTCATAAACGCATCCTTAGCAACCCGTTGTACATCCCCAATTTTCTCATTAAAGGCATGTTGAGTCCAAGTGAGATTCTGCTGAGTATAGGGCACCAATACCCAATCCATTAGAGGGTACCCTTTGCTACCAACAATCCAAACACCCTTCAAAAGCCCTCCATTACCCCGTTGATTGAGTGCCGAGCTCTCCAATACCTTATCATCTGTCATCGATCCAGGCCAACCGATACAAATATCCGTAAACACCCCCTTCGGATCAACAACACCTTGAACCGTAATCGAATACGAAGTCTTCTGATTACGATCCGTGTGCCGCTTATTGAAATAGGCGGCGACACTGACCTTGGGAGCTATAATTGGGATATGGGTAGTATACATTGATCCAACTACATTAGGTATCCCAGACATTGATTCAAACTCATTCTTAATCTTATCCACTCCTTGTTCATCAGGCCATTGAAGGAATTTGGGCATAAGAACAGTCTTAATTGCAGAACAAACCTCAAGAACAAGCTTATGGCAAGTGGATATACCTAATCCGAATCGCTTCGACACAAGGCGAAGCGGCTCACCAGTAGCCAATCTCCATATACAGACTGCAACCCTTTGACGAACGGGAATCGCAGCTCGAAGCATCGTGTCCTCTTTAGCGACAACCGAGCTGAGCTCGTCGCAGATCAGATCGAAAGTAGCCCGACCCATTCGAAACTCTTTACGGAACTCTTCTTCCGGGAAATCCGGGTGGCTACACTGATCCCACCACGCTTTCGACCGGTCTTTGACCCAAAGGCGCCGGTGATGTCCAGCACCGGTATTGGCCTGAACCGAAGAGGCAATTGAAGCGGCGACAATCGATCCCGAGAGGCGAGAGCTTTCGATTCGGATTTGATCGGATTCGGACTGATCAGAGTAGGAATCTTGAAGCAGTGAAGAGTAATCTAACATGGCTTGAGTCTTGTGCTTGTGATTAGCCTCAAGAAGTGATTTTTCTTGCTGGGAGACTTCTTGATCTGACTTGTGTTCTTCTTCCTCT
>JAUPMG010264670.1:0-20062 GCA_031762675.1 Pachysandra terminalis
TATTTAGAATTAAGTATAGGAAAGTAATGTTATAAAAATAATATCCATCCATAACATCTTTCAAACAGAAAACAACGAAAATCAAAATAAAACTAGTCTCATGCTTTAAATCAAACCCCTATTAACTAACTTATCTAACAAAATACTGAAATTACATTGAATAAAATCCTACTACAAGATCTAGAAAAATCATCGAATAAAACTCTAATTATGATTAAAATCTTCATAACACTCTTTTTCACCACCTTGGTCCTCATGGCCCATGTGTCCATTAACTATAGGTCCTGAAATATGTTGTGCTCGAAAGTGTCAGCTACACTAGCTCAGTAAATAAACGAATCGAACATGATTTATAATTTGAAGTAGGACCAAGGCTCACTCTTCAATAATAGTCAGTATAAGTAACGAATTATAAGAGTTAATATGTTATTAATGTGTACTGAAAGTGCAAGTATGAATGAGATATATATAAGACATGTAATATGATGCAATGCAAGTAATTAATAAGATATAATATGCAATATAATGGCTGATTCAATTATCAATGCATGTTGTGCACCTAACAAGTATGTTCACCATGTGTGATTTAACAAACAAACCTAATATGCAATGCAGGTTGTTGTATAGTATTCGTTTAATGTATGTTTCACACCCGATCAAACCCCTGGCTAAACAAGATAATATTATCCCCCTAAATACACGGCCATAATAAGGGGTTATTCCATGTTCGCATCATAGTTTCTAGGATTTGCAACCTAGAGGTCCCAATTTCCTCTCTTTATTTTCGATTATTGGAAAAAATCTCAGTGCCTCACCAATATGAAATGTTCATTGTGAATCATACATAAACAGATCTACTAACAGATTTTCACTCGGTCATCCATCCAACTAGACGGGCATTTGTCTCGTAAGACAATAATCAAAATAGGTATATTGGGATAGCTAGTCCCTCAACTCGAAAAATAATTATGCATAAGTCTCCTCACCTACTGTGATTTCCAGATCACAGCAATCTTCTTATAATCCTTAAAAATTCAGTAGTATGAATTTACATGCAAATTGTATAGACCTATAGACCAAATCCATGGTCTTAAGGCATATGAGGTGCAAGTGATAGGGTGCACATTAACTAAGCATGCAATTGATATGTACAATGTATAATAAGTCTACCTAGCATGCTGTACATGTTAAAAATACATAAAAGTAATCATATCAAAATAGCATGTTCCAACCAGCATAAAAAACAGTCCAAACAAGGTATAAATATTTAAAACATGCAAAATCAAGCATAGCTAATATCAAATTTGGTCTAATGAGATCAATATACACATGCTCACAAATAATAAACGATTTCGATCAACTTGGCATATTTCGGCGCGCCTAGGGGTCGCCGGTGCCTTCAGCGGGTTCTCGGCGCGTCGAGTAGTCGCCGAGGGTTTGGGGTGAAATTCTGGGTTTCAGGGTTTGGTCTCAGGGTTTGGCTCAGCGCGTTCTCGGCTCATCGAGAATGTGGTCAACGCCAAAACCAAGGGCCTAAAATTATGTCTATGAGGCTCGGTGCGTCAGTCGACGCATCGAGTTGGTCATCGGCATGAAAATCAAAGACTGAAAATTAACAAAGGAGGCTCGACGCATACTCGGCTCATCGAGTACTTGCCGAGTGCTCTTCTGGGCTGGTTCAGAGCCTACTCGGCTCACCGGGTACTCGCCGTACAACCAATTCTGGGCAATTTTTCCAAAATTCTGATCTTATCATAATTAATTTCAAATTTCTTCCTTAAGTAACATTCCTTAATATTAAATTCCGAACAAAACACAATTAAAATAATTGAGAAAAAATAAGTAAATAAATAGTTGTTAAATTGTTTTGAAAACCTTTGAAAACTGATATGATTTTAAAAACTTACTTCGTATAATTGAAAAATAAACTTTAAACACTACTTAAATCATAAAACAAGTTTAATCCGAATACTTACAGTGTTGTTGCTGAGTTAGAGCAGATGATTCAGCTATGTTCTTTTCCTTCTTAACTCCAAACTAGTGTGATTTTCGAAAACCAGACCAGGCCTCTTATTTATGCTAATTCAACAACTTCCTAGTCCTATTAGTATTAGTCTTTATATTTTAATCTTGTTCATTCATTAGAATGTCTTAGATTCTAAGCCATTAGATGAATTCCCAGCTCTCCTAGTTCAGCTATGTTTCTATTAATTAAATTATAAATCCTAGTAAGTTTCAAACTCCTATGGAAGCTTCTATTAATGTTTTAAATCTTCACAATTGATTAGGATGTTATATGCACAGCAAGATCTAAACCATTCATTCTAACTTAAGAAGTTATGATTGTGTGTGTTGCACTTAATTTCCTAATTGTACAACCCACCACACAATCAATCAAAAGTCAAATAAAATGCTACTTACTAAAATTTTAATTTAACCCCTAATTCTATAGTAATTATACTCAAATCCTACTTTGGTTTGGGTTATTGCACACTCTCTCTCTCTCTTCCTTCGTTTCACACAAATTTCGGACTTCCTTTGTTTTCACACAAATTTTAGAGGGTCAAGAAGTCAAAAAAGGCTTCCCTTAATGTTGCTGACACTTTTGATCAAATCATTTTTTTAGAAAGCTCATTTTGGTAAATCAAGAGTCTCTCTCTCTCCGTTTCATGCATACTTCTTAGGGTCAAGAAGTTGAAAAAGGCTTCACTTATTGTTGGTGACACTTATGATAAAAGCGTTTTTTTAAAAAGCTCATTTTGATAAAGCAAGACTCTCTCTCTCGTAGTTTCGCGCAAATTTCGGAGGGTCGAGAAGTTGAAAAAGGCTTCACTTAATGTTGGTGACACTTTTGATAAAAGCAATTTTTTAGAAAGCTCATTTTGGTAAAGCAAATTTGTGTTTGCTGAAGCAATTAATAGTAATTTAAATTTGAGTGAAACTTTTAGAATAAACAAAATCATCCTTTTATTTATATTATATTTTCTTTAAAAAAGGCAAAAATATCTAACTTATAATTATGTACAAGAACACGACACTTTTGAACGAAGTGTTTCTTCAAGAAGTCCATTTTGGTAAAGCCAAAGGTTGCTTCCAAAATTTGCGTTTGTGGGAAATAATTAGTAGTAATTTAAATTTAAGTGAAACTTTTAGAATGAAAAAACTATCCTTTTGTTTATATTAAATATTCTTTAAAAAGACAAAAATATCTATCTAACTTAAAATTATGTACAAGAACATCATTTGGTATTACTTTTCCCACCAAACACAATTTTTAACCAATGGCATTAATTCAAAGGCCTTTTTCCACAAAGCCCTTGCATTTGTAGGAAGCTTCGTCAAGCGGGCCCTAAGAGGACTCAACACAAAAGCTTCTACTATTACCCAAAGAAAAACAAAAAAAAGAAGGCTGCTAAGAAACATTTTATGTGTTCAATGGTCAAAGCAACAAGCTCAAGTAAGAATATAATTTGACTCTATTTTCCCTTTTTCCATGTGAATACATTACTTCAACAAAGCTTTTTATACGCAAGGAATGCAAATTATATACGGAAAGAAATGTTCACATTAAGCTAATCCAAGTTCATTTGTAACTACAAGTCAAATCAACGAGAAACACGCCAGGAATGCAAATTATATATTTTCTAATTAAAAGTAATGGATGATACTTTGATACTCATATAACACAGATAAGACGTACCTTATATAAAGTGCTTGCAGAAATAGAAAGTAGCAGAATGTGGTCTTCCATTAATATTGAATAAGCAGCAGCAGCAGCAGCACCTCACGGAGCGTACATATGATGAATGTAATTTCAGGATTACGACTTTTAATCCCACAACTAATAATCAGAATGGCTCCTTCACTTATGGCTTCATTGATTCATTCTCTTTCAGTGTAGTTAGCATAATAGATATTTTAAATTAAGTTATCCACAATGGGCCTTTGGTGCATTAACGCTTTTGTTAATGCTGTCCCAAATTTTCCTCTTGAGGGCTACGGTGTCACCTTTGTTGATTTGTACATCTGATTAATAGGTTCAAGGTGCCAATTGCGCAAAGTATCGTCCGAATCCATCGTAGATATATGCAAGACCTTGTTGTGGTACTTGTAGAGGGTTCTTCTATGGCCAATGCTAAGATAAGTTATCCCCGCAGCTTCAATCTGCTGGTATAGATGAGCCTGGAAATAGCATTACAAACCACAAGAACAATGAGTTAAGTCTGCCTTTATTGATCACAAATTTCTTGGAAAACAATCCTAGTTTTTACTAGCAAAATGCACGTACAGAAAATATTAACAATAATTTGGTGATGATCATTGCTAGAAAGAAGTGATTGCAAAAACAAACTATGCATAGAAAATGTATATTGGATCATAATTAGTTACGTATTTCCTATTAAAACTAAATCAATCCCAGATTCCATTAGAAATTGATTTCCAGCCATTTGACAGTTGTTTATTACTTTTCTATATCATAATATCGGGCAACATAATAGACTTAACATTTTTTAAGGTATTTCCTATTACATTATAATATTGTTTTATTTTTTATTCGTCTCCTTTCCTCTTCCGGCTTCTTCAAATCATAAATTTTCTCAAGTACTTGGAAAACATGAAAGTTGGAAGAGTTGCACATCTGTTTTTCAGAGTCTTCAACCATTTTTCTAGCTTCAAACAGTTCATCAACTCTGTAATTATATCACAAATCACAACCAGTTGCACCATCGAAAGGGTGATGAGTGTTCGTCTTGTCTCACTATAATACTTGACAGGCTTTCAATCTGAATAGAGCCACTTTTCAGTCCACCAGATTCTCTCATCTTTAGAGCCCTCAGAGATTCAACCATTTCTTTATTCCCATTCCCTGCAAACAAGAGATTGTTCACAATGATTGAATAGATCTAAAAGTTGAGTAGTGGCTGTATTCTAGATACCAGTAAAACATATCAAACAACATTTTCCATCCCTCCACTTCTCTGCCTTCAAGGAATAGAACCAAGTGAGGCCTCTGGCAGTAGGGAACCTCTGTTAACCTTAGGTATTTGCTTCTTCCATTTTTCCAAACTTCCATCCACAATGTATGACTGTTGACTGTCCATGAGCCCAGTAATCCATCCTTCTTGCCATGCGAATTGCTTTCGTTAGAAATTCCATCACAAGAACTTGGAGTTCACGTAAAGAGTTTGACGAGTTTGCATTATGACAACAAACCACCATCAGCATAGTTCACAATCCATATCAACAAAACACCAAAAGCAATAAGGCGGACCGCCATTCAACAAAAAGTTGCTCCCAAAAGGATATACCTTCCTCGTGTCAAAAATGAGGACCAATTTGCATATGTTCTTACTAAAGAAGTTAGGAGATTATGATTTTAGGAATTAATAAGCAAGTTGGGTGTAAGAACCCAAAAAAATCATAAATAGAAAATTATTTTAAAAATAAGGGTATAATAGTAATTTAATAGAATTATAATATTAACTATAGGCTTAAACTCTTTTTAACTTATTATGTGATTAAATTTTGATTGAGTGCATTTTATATGAACTTGTATGATTACGCACCATTACATAATCTATTGTTTGAAGCTTAATTAATTAGTCTTGGGCTTAATTTAAAGTAATTGGGCCTATTTAAATTAATTGGGCTTAAGTAATTAAGTATGAGCTTTAGTTAAGTAAATTAACTAGCTTACTGGGCTTAAGTTGTTCCTTAAGGCCCAAAATCTATTGTTTGAACCTTAAGTTGTTCCTTAACATATTATGTGATTAAATTTTGATTGGGTGCATTTTATAAGAACTTGTACGATCAGTCGATCACACACCATTACATAATCTATTGTTTGAAGCTTAATTAACTAACATTGGGCTTAATTTAAAGTAAGTGGGCCTATTTAAATTAATTGGGATTAAGTAATTAAGTATGAGCCTTAGTTAAGTAAATTAAATAGCTTATTGGGCTTAAGTTGTTCCTTAAGGTCCAAAACATTCAATTAGACTTTAATACATTAGAAATTCGTTTTAAATTAATAACTTTTAGAAGACATGAGTTAAAGTTGAATTAAGAGTCCCCTAATAGCCTAAAATAAAAGCTTACTAGTTGTATTAGGACTCTAGGTAGTTTCTAACTCCTAATATTATAAATATAAGACTTTTAGGTCAATCTAAACATAGGAAAAGATAACAAAACGTGGCAAGCCTTGGGAAGAAGAGATCTAGCATCCCTAAACCCTAGAAGCCAAGAGAAGTGAAGATCAACTGGAAAAGAAGAAGAATCAACACAAGGAAAACCTAGAAAATCCATAAGAGGTGGGTACAATGGATGTGCTATAGTTTTCTATGATTGTGTGAAGCTTTCCTATGTCTTACATATTCCTTTATGTTGTTTTACATGCTTCTTTATGATATCCACAAGGTATCAGAGCTTTAAAGACTAATGTCAAAAACAATTTTTTTTCCTTTGAAAAATGGACATGTCGCAGATCACCTCTTCTTCCTTTAACATGCCAGGATCTCTTTCCTCTGTTAACAACATTCAGCACCATGTTTCTATCAAGCTAGAACGTGGCAATTACCTTCTATGGAGATCTCAGTTTCTTCCCATTTTACGAGCTCATGATCTTTTGGGCTTCGTAACTGTTGAGTTTCCATGTCCACCTCGTTTAAGTCATCGCAATGATGACTCTTCCTCATCGGACGTCAATTCGGCTTTCATCACATGGCAACGTCAAGATCAATTCATCCTCAGTTGGCTTGTCTCATCACTATCTGAAGGAGTTCTTGCCCATGTATCGGGCTCTCTTCCTCGCGAGATGTGTGGGTAGCACTTGAGAAGATATTTGCTTCTCAGTCAAGGTCCCGCATAGTGCAGCTTCGTTTACAACTGTAGAACTTGAAGAAAAGTAGAATGACAATGACATATCATCTTCAGAAGGCTAAATCCTTAGCCGATTCTCTAGCGGCTGTTGCTCATCCAGTACAAGATTATGATCTCATTCTCTACACCCTTGGTGGTCTCGGCCCGGAATACGAGGCTTTTGTCACCTCTATTACCACTCGTACCAACATTGCTCTTCATCTTGATGATCTCTACGACCTTTTCAGTCAAGAAATGCGGTTAGAACAATATAATCTCTCCAGTGATGGTCCGCTACCTACAGCAAATGTTGCAGCACGCCAGTCCCCTAATTATCAATCCCGTTCCAATTGGTAATGATCTAATAATCAAAATAATTATCGTGGTTGTGGTAGGGGGCGTGGCCGAAATTCGTATCACACCCAAGGACACGGTATCCTAGGATCTACTCTTGTGACCATTTTTTGTCAAATATGCACTCGCTCCGGCCATTCTGCTTTGCAATGTTATCAACGATTTGATCATGCATATCACAGTAACTCGTCTGCTACGCCTGCTGCCCTACTGGCTACACCAACATCCTCCTTTGATTCAAACTGGTATCTGGACTCTGGTGCTACAAACCATCTTACTGCAGATCTGGACAATCTGACGATCAGCACTGACTATCAAGGATCTGATCAGATTCGAGTTGGCAATGGTGCAGGTTTGAAAATCTGTCATATTGGTTCGTCCACACTTCATACTCCTACTATTTCCTTTACTCTCCGTAACATTCTTCATGTACCTCGGATTTCAAAAAATCCTTTGTCTGTTCGTCAATTTACAGCAGATAATAATGTGATTTTTGAGTTTCATCGCATAGGGAAGGTGCTCAGTCACGGGCAGATTAAAAATGGTCTTTATCAGCTAGCCGTGGGAAGTCGAAGTCTCACCAATAATCCGGCTCCATCTGCACACATTGAAGAACGTGTGTCCTCTTCTATTTAGCATTACCGTTTCAGTCATCCTCATGGAAAGATTGTGTCAATTAGGGAATAGTCATACATTACCATTTTTTTTCTTCAGTCTCTGTATCGTTTGCTCCTCTAGATCATATTTACAGACGTTTGGGGACCTGCACCTGTAATCTCAGAAAATCGTTATCGATACTATATCCATTTTGTTGATAATTTCAGTAAATTCACTTGGATATTCCCTCTTGTCAAGAAATCTGAAGCTCTAGATGCATTCATTCGATTTAAAAATCAAGTGGAAAATTTATTTGAACATAAAATTAAGGCCATACAGAGTGATTGGGGTGGATAGTATCGCAAGTTTTCTACCATTTTAAACTCTGCCAGAATTTCTCATAGGATTTCATGCCCTCGTACCCATGAGCAAAATGGGTCTGCAGAACGAAAACACAAACATTGTTGAAACAGGCCCAACTCTAATGGTCCATGCCTCTGTTCCACGTATTTATTGGGATGATGCCTTTCTAGCTGCAATTTATCTAATTAATCGGTTACCTTCATCGATCATTGCGTATCAATCTCCTTGGGAAAGCTTATTTCATAATAAACCGAATTATTCTCTTCTTCGTGTTTTTGGGTGTGCATGTTATCCGTATATACGACCGTATAACAAACACAAGATGGATTATTGGTCAGAAAAATGTATCTTTATGGGCTACAGCTCATCTCATTGTGGCTTTCGTTGTCTTCATCTTTCATCAGGACGGTTCTATATTAGTCGTCATGTAATTTTTGATGAGAGTGATTTTCCATTTGCAGGGATTGAGAAATTTCCAACTGCAATTCAACATGCTTCACAGACTGGAGTCAGCATCTCTGTACAAGATGGACTGATCAAAGATTTTTTGCCTTCACATGGCTTGCCACGTCATCCACAAGGACGTCCTATCTCTAGTCGTTAAAATGCAGAACCATCTTCACGTCAAAAAATGCCACGTCATTCACAAGGAGTCTCTCCAAATTCAAATGAAGAAAACGGTTCTGTTTCTGCTCCAAAAATCCACATGTCGATACTCCCTGGATCAAGCAACACCAACCGTTACAATCAGCCATCTTTTCTCCTACTATTTCGCTAGTCTCCAACAATACCCAAATCAATGCCACGTGTCCCAGCTTTACTGCAAACCCTCAAATTTCTCCACCTGTACGTGTTTATTCACGGCGTTTTCTCCCATCCATATCTCAAATCCGCTCTAGCCATCATTTTTTTCTCCACCAAATAAGGAACTTAACCCCACATCTAATTCCAATGTTTCCACCATACCCTTTCCTTCCTTTTCTCCAAAAAACAAGCAATACAGCTCCAAGTTTAACTCCAACAACTCCTCTTTATTGGACTCTTTTGAAACCCATTCTCCTTTTCTCATTCAACCAACGAGATCTTTAACACAAATCTCTCAACCTCCTAACTTTTCTCAAACCACTACTCCACCTGTCCTATTTCCTCAACTTCCCAACTTTAATCAAACTCTTCATTCAAATGAAATACAAAATTCAAATCCATTGTTTCCCACACAAAACTCTCCCATCCCAGATTCGTTACATACTATTTCTCCTACTTCATCTCCAAATATGCCAAGTGTCCAACACACTTCAGATCTCAACGTGATGCCCCCCATTAAGCTTTGTGTTGACCTTAGTCAACCACCTCTTCATGAGTCTCAAGCTTCAAAACATCCAAAGGTTACAAAGAGTAAAGATGGCACGACTAAGGCTCGGGTTTTGTGTGCTACACGACATCCACTTGCTTATACTGCTTCCTTGTGTGATGAAGAAAAGGAACCAACATACTTTACTACTGCAAACAAGGATCAAAAATGGCGAACCGCCATGGCCGACGAGTTCAATGCTCTTCTTCACAATGGCACATGGACGCTTGTAGATGCAAATGGGTCTTCAAAACGAAACGACGAGCCGATGAAACGATTGAAAGACATAAAGCGCGGTTAGTGGCAAAAGGATTTACACAACAAGAGGGACTCGACTATGATGACACATTCAGTCTTGTCGTCAAACCGACTACCATTCGAGTTGTTCTCTCCCTAGCAGTATCAATGAGATGGTCTATTCGGCAATCGGATGTTAGTAATGCTTTCTTGCATGGCATTCTCAAAAAGGAGGTTTTTATTTGTCAACCACCCGGATTCATAGATTCTTGATTTCCGCATCATAGTTTGCAAGCTTCACAAAGCTCTATATGGATTAAAACAGGTACCAAGGGCATGGTATAATCAACTTAGCCACCAATTTCGATTCGAATATGGCTTTACAAGCTCAAAGTCAGACTCGTCCCTATTAATTCTCAAGAATAGAAGTACACTTGTTTTTTTGCTTGTTTACGTCGATGATATACTCATAACAAGCAACAATGATGCAGCCGTACAAGACATTCTCTGCCTTAGGTGCAGAATTTTTAATCAAGGATTTGGGGATACTACATTTCTTTCTTGGTGTTGAAGCACTCTACATCCGTGAAGGACTTCTCCTTTCTCAAAGCAAGTACATTCTTGACCTTCTAAAAAGAACAAACATGGATGGAGCAAAGCCTGGCTCGACACCAATGCCTATTGGTGCACAACTCTCAAAATTCTCTGGAACTCTTCTGACAGATCCCACAGCATACTGCAGCAGTGGGAGGTCTCCAATATCTATCTCTTACAAGATCCGACATCTCCTTCGTTGTGAACAAAATTTGTCAGTTTATGCACTGTCCCACTGATACACGCTAGGCTGCGGTCAAACGGATATTAAGGTACCTAAAGAGCACTATAAATCATGGTCTACTATTACATCGGTCTTCTTCTTTACATCTAAATGCCTTTTTTGATGCTGACTAGGCTGGGTGCTCGGATGATCGACTAGTGGTTATTGCATGTTCCTTGGTACTAATTTAATCTCATGGAGTTCTCGCAAGCAACAAACAGTTGCTTGTTCAAGCACTGAATCGGAATGCAAAGGTCTAGCTAATGCCGTTGCGGAGCTGACATGGTAACAATCCCTTTTAGGAGAGCTCGGTGTGGTGTTAAAACACCCTCCTCGTCTTTGGTGTGATAATATTGGAGCAACATACCTTACCGCTAATCCGTTTTTTCACGCTCGAAGTAAACATGTGGAGATTGATTTTCATTTTGTGAGTGACAAGTCTGCCAAGGACTTGGATGTTAGGTTTGTCCCAACCAAAGATCAGCTGGCTGACATATTTACAAAAGGCTTAAATCGTCTACGGTTCTAACTTTTATGTGACAAGCTTACGGTCATAGAACGACCGATACGCTTGAGGGGACGTATTGAGAATAAGATATCATGTCATGTCATCAAGTTGTTACTTTATCTTATATTTGAATTGTAGTTGAGCAAGAGTCCTTGAAATCAAGGACTCCTCATGTATCTTTGTAAAACAAATCACTCTTTATTAATATAGAAAGAAACCAACGACTAACTCAATGAATTGAGGAAGTCTTTCAAATCAGAAACTTTCACTACACAATCTATTCCTTATATATGTGATTTATAGATGATAGGTTCACTAGAAAGTGTGTGTGAATGTAATTGAATGAAGTATGATTAAATCCATTAAATATAATGTAATTCCATTTTTTAAATATCGAGATTCTTGTTAGGAACATTGTGTTTCAAGTTTGAAGTGATTCCGATAAGTATATCAAAAGATACTCAACCTACGTCAAAGCTGAAAAACCCAGAAAGCCCAGTTTCGGTCGACTTCGGTGGACCGAAGGTCGACCGAAGATCACTCGAAATCTACCTAGAAAACTCTGCTATTGGGTTAGCCGACCGACCTTGGTAGACCGACGACCCAACCAAAATTTGTCAACTTAGTGATTTTTGACCAGTTTTAACCCCATCAGACCCTGCCCAACCTATACATGAGTTTTTATAAACTTTGGTACACTTACCCAATTCTCAATCGACCGAGCACCCGACCAACGACCTAACCGAAACCCCATTTTTGACACTTTTGGTCACTTTGACTAATTTGACACCTGTATAAAGTAAAGTTAGGTATGTTTGAAGAGTTTCCAGGAACTGAGATTTGAATTGCATAATTTGACTTACCTATACCCTATTATTAGACCTATGAAGCCTTGACCACAATGTGAAATTCTCAAACTGAAGGGGATTAGTATATTAAACTTATTACGAACCTTAATGGGCACAATATAAGAATGTCTAGATGATATTATGATTAATGTGTATGCTTTTGGTGATTGTTGTATTGTATGTACTTAAAATAGCCTAATATGTGTTGTGTGTTGTCTAATGATGTGAACAGCTTATAATGAATTGCTATGATATTGTTTAGCATGATATATGAACATGATATGATTACGCATGAGAAACAAGATAAAAATCTTATGGAGAAGGTTGAGAATGAGGAAACCCAATAGACCACTTGGAAGCTATGTATTGTGCTTATCATGTAGAATACCCGAAAACCCGATTGCCAAGAGTGGCCCGGGTTATGCTTTGGGGGTTGATGGTGGTTATGCATGATAAGGCAATGACACAGAGAAGGAGATCATAGTCCGATTGTCATGCGTGACCCGGGCAAGGAGGCTCTGGGGACTACTGGTTGTTCATATTGGCTTTTCGATTGCCATGTGTGGCCAGGTAATGATACCTTGGGGTTGTGCCAATATGAGAGTGTTATCAAGTTTGATTACCAAGGGTGGTCCAAGTGATACCCGGTGTACACTTTGGGGATTGTGATGCATTCACCAAACACTTACGAATACATAATTAACTGTGATTATGATATGATTCATCTTATGCATGTGTTAATTAATGTAATATGATGCTTTTTGCATATTTATATATCTACCCAGATGGTTAATCATAAAAAAAAAAAAATCAATGTAATATGATGCATGATCTATGTGTGTATGTGAAGGCATGGAGCCTAATACATGATTAGAGAACTCCATGGTACTTCTTGCTCATTAAGCTTTCTCCAAAAGCTTACCCCCCATCAGATTGTTTTGCAGGAAATGAGGTACGTGATGCTTGATGATGCGGAAGAGTAGTAGATTAGGATATTTAATTATTATTAGATTAGGATTTATTTAAGCAATTGTTTGATATAATAGATAGTAGGGATTATTTTTTAGATTTTAGTATTGATTTTGATTTGATTTGAATTATTGGAATTAAGGAATTTAAATATTAATTTCAGATTTGATTTCAATTGATTTAAATACTTCCCTTTACATATTTACTGTCTTCTGCATATGGTTGGGATAGCCACTCCCATGTGGAATGGGGTGAGAGTTGCATCTCGGACTTCGTATGCACCTCAATAAGAGGGCCTGGATTTGGGATGTGACATTGGGAGTAACAGATATTTATCCTCCAACACAAGAGGAAGTGTTGTAGAACTAGATGTACTATATCCTATTCTAGTCACCAAGGGTACTTCTTTTATTTTACCACCAAGCTGCACAACCCTAATGCTCTGTCTCCTAAGCAACTTAGTTATGTGCAGGGAGGGCATCAAAATCCTTTCATACGGAATGGGATTTTAGCAGGTGACTCTATTCATTCCACTCCTTGTATTAGGCACTCTCTGGTTTGGATATTGTAGCCTTCCAACCATTTTTATGATGAATACAGGCTTCTTCCTGGAAATAAATCAGCAAGGCTTATCTAACTACTTAGCTACAAACTTTTCTAGAAAAATAATTCTATAAAATAGATATTTGAATATGCAATTCTAATACCAAAAAAAGAAAGAAAAGACACCTTTAACTCCATCTTAGCAGAATAGGAACATTTTGACTGAATGGCAATGATCTTTCCTTTTCAATTCAAGGTGTAGAAAGGTTAGGGAAAGAACTAAGAGATGAATAAGGGTATAATTCCATCAAAAAAATAAGGGTATAAAGTAAATGGAAGGTAAAATTGGTACTACAGGGGAGGGTTTGTACAGAAAAGGGTAAAAAAGGGAAGCGATAGGTAGATTTTAGTATTAACCTTCTCAATAGACCATCTATAGTTGATCACTTAATGATCTTCGATGATTGTGTTATGATAATGCAAAGAGCAGTCATGTTGTGGAGTACATCCTAGTAAGTTTCAGCAGATGATTCTGTAGGCCATATTAATAGTACTTGAATTGAGAATTGCAATGACAGCAAGCCATTTCACTAAAATTGACCTAGAGATCTTATATTTCTACAAAGCAATGAAGAATGCTCCGCATATCAGCCACATTTTTCTTAAAAAATTCTTAAAAGAAAAAAAACGATTGCATCATTTTTTTTTTGATGAATAACCAGCATTAAATATATCTCAGAAAAAAGAGTACAAAAAGAACAGTAAAATGCCAGGACCTCAAGATGAGAACCAAGGCTCAAACAGAAGAAAATAGTACAAAAAACAAAGAACTAGGACAAAGCTAGATGGGATCAACATCAGTAGGGAACTCCACGCAAACAGATCACGCTCCGCTATCCACTATCCACCATCTCATCAGATGGGAGGCCCACAAGTAAACCCTCTCTACTTACCCCACACCTAGCAAGCCGATCAGCCAGGGCATTCTTGCCTCTCAGGATACGAGAAAAAGAAGCATGAACCAAGTTGCCTAAGTACCTGGCCAGCCTGATGATATGGGTGAATCTCCATGGGCAGCTCTCATCACCCGTCATCCAAGATATCACAAAGGCAGAGTCACCCTCGAACGCCACCGGATTGTAACCCACACAAACAGCCTCCCTAACCCCAGTCAGAAAAGCCAACAGCTCAGCCCTAGTGGAATCACCAAACCCAACTGGACCAGAAAAAGCATGAATCTCCTGACCACTGTGATCTCTAAATTCACCGCCAATCCCTGAGCTTCCCAGGTTACCAAAGGATAATCCATCAAAATTCACTTTGATGACCCCATCCTCCGGCTTATGCCACCTGATCACCACCTGCTCCGTGAGGAGATGATCTAGCCATATCAATCCAACCTGCTAAAATATCAGTCATAAAGATCCCTCTAAACGCAGGGAGGCACACCATCCAAGAGCACACCAAATTTAAAATAGCGTCAATAATCGAACCTGTCGATCTCCATTTGTCCTCAAAAACTGTTTGATTCCTTTCACCCCAAAGGACCCAAAGAGTCATATGCCATACTCCCTGGTACATCAATCTGCCCCTCACACCCAGCTCCGGGAACCTCCATTGTACGAGGCACTCACCAACATCCTCTGGCATCACCCACCAGATCCCAAGCCGACGAAGGAAAAAAGACCAGACATCATCAGCTACTGCGCAATGCAGAAAAAGGTGATCCACAGATTCCCTTGCCTTTCTACACATACAACACACATAGGGCAAGAGCGCACGGGTCGACCACCTCTTTGGAGAAGATTGCAAGTGTTAATCCTATGAAGACTAGCAGTCCAGACGAAAGGAGGGAAGGACAGACTGTGGCCATAAAGCAAAGAAGAAGGAGCTAACAGAGAAGACACCACTGCTACAAGGACTCCAAAACCTCCGGTCAGTAAACTCAAACCCTACAAAAACATCACTGGGTATCCCGAGTAGAGACCACCCTGAACAGACGGGGAAACTGGGATGCTAAAGAGGATTCCCCCCACCAAAGTTCTGACCAGAACCCGACTGCCATCTCCAACACTAAAACGGACAAGACTAAATCAGTGACACCTCTTTCCAAGTGCAAGGTAGCAATCCCAACCGTTGGAGTACTCGCCAAACTTACTGAGAACAACTTTCCGCCTCAAAGCATCTCTTTCCTTACTAAATTTCCACAGCCATTTGCCCAATAAAGCAGTGTTACGATATGCGATATTCCCTAGGTTAAGCCCCCCCTCTTCCTTCTTGCAAACATCGACCCACTTAACTAGGTGATACTTCCTAAGACCTCCCCCCTCCCACAGAAAATCTCTCTGAAGCTTTGCAAGACAAAGGACGACCATCTTAGGAGCCCTGAACAATGACAAATAGTAAACAGGTAGTTTAGCCAAGGCAGCCCTAATCAAAGTGATCCTCCCCCCTAAGGATAGGTAACCTTTCTTCCACCAATCAAGCCTCTTGCTAACTCTATTCACCACCGGATCCTAGAAACTAAGGGACTTAGGATTGCCACCCAGAGGCAACCCAAGATACATCAAAGGCCACTCTTGAACCTTACACCCAAGAACTGACACAAACACCCCTACCCTCTCCTCAGACACGTTTAAGCCCACCAGACTACTCTTCTCCAGATTCACCTTTAAGCTTGAAACCATTTCGAAACATCTGATAATAAAAGTGATCCAGTAGGTTTGGCATTCATCCTTACGTAAAAATAATAGGGTGTCATCAGCAAACTGCAAATGAGAAATGCTCACACGAGCCCTGCCAACCTCAAAACCCGAAATCAAACCCAGGTCCTCACCTTTGGCCAGGAAGCAACTCAAGACTTCAGCAACCAAAGTGAAGAGAAAATGAGAGAGTGGAACCCCTGTCTTAAACCACAAGTCGGGGCAACCTGACCATGAACTCCACCATTCCACAAGAAGGAGAAAATTGCATTGCGGACACATCCAGAGATCCATTTCCTCCATCTAACTCCAAAACCTTTCCATACCAACACTTGATCAAGGAAATGTCACTCCACCCGATCGTAGACCTTCTCCAAATCCAATTTCAACACCATTCCCTTTTTTCCCATTCTTTTCCACTCTTCAACCACTTCATTGGCTACAAGAGCACTATCCAAGATTTGCCTACCAGTGATAAAAGCACTCTAATTCAAGGACACCAAATCCCCCACAAACCATTTTAATTCTAGATGCCAAGATCTTAGCGATGATCTTATACACACTGGCAGTCAAACTAATAGGCCTAAAGTCCTTGAGCTCCATAGCACCAATCTTTTTAGGGATAAGTGCAATAAAAGTAGCATTAATGGCCTTATTGATCACCCCACTCTCGTAGAACTCGTGCACTGCACCCAATAACTCAGCTTTCACCGTCTCCCAACACTCCTGAAAAAAAGCTAAAGTGAACCCATCCAGGCCAGGGGCTTTATCTCTGTCAAGATCCCAAACCGCATCTCTAATTTCCTGTTCCTCAAAGGGTCTTTCCAACCACGCAGCCTGTTCCTCCTGCAATCTATTACCAACTAGACTAGACACATTGAAGCAATAATCCTGATCAGATCTATACAAACCCGTATAAAAGCTAGATATCTCTTCAATGATCTTGGTAGCATCTTCAACAAACACATCAGAAATCTGAAGACCCACTCTATGATTAGTTATTGCCCTCCCATTGGCTATCTTATAGAAGAACCGGGTATTTTCATCGCACTCCTTAAGCCATGTAGCCCTGGATTTTTGCCTCCAGCTGATCTCCTCTTGTCTCAAGACCACCTCAAGTTGACTTTTAGCCCCTTTCTTTCCTCAAACTCATTACTAGTGATCTCCCTATGTTGTCCAACGACATCAATACGCCCAATAGCCTCACTAAGAGTTAGTTTTCTAAAGTTTAGATGGCCAAATTCTCTCTTGTTCCACTCTTTGATCTTCATTTTCAACTGCTTCAAGGATTGCATAAATTGGTACCCTTTCCAATGGCTATTATAAATGACCCTATCAGCCCACCAATCTCCAACCCTCCCCCTAAAGTCCCCCTCCATCAGCCGCATATTCTCAAAGCGGAAGGAAAAGGGACCACGTCTCACCATGCCCGAAGCAATGAGACCAGGACAATGATCAAACAAGCACAACAAGCCGTTCCATGACGCTCTAGTATCCCTAATTCCGGACCAACACTCCCTCTTACGCCTTCGACAATTAGGACCATACCCCTGTTAGGACCCACTCAAATCCATCCACCAAATCGGTAAATTTGATAGAGATCGAAAATGTGCCAATAGAAGTGACCTCCCCAACAACATAATCTATGTTCCACATGACTAAAATACCCTCAGATGCCCCCACAGAAGGGAGGACCCCCCCTCTCCAAACCATTACCTTTCCAGAACCTCCTAACCATACTATTGTTAATTCTATCCTTTTTAGTTTCTTGAATGATTACACTGACCGGCTTCACTTTCAAACACAATTCTTTAATTGCCTGTCTCTTATGGACTCTGCCGAGCCCCCTAATATTCCAACTCAAAATCTTCATCAAGAACTAAGTGTTCTTCGCTCCCTCACTCTCCTCCTAAAGTACTGCAAACACACTGTAGTATTTCTAGCCCTCAAGGAACAACCAAGAGGTGACCCAGACCTATTCTTCCTAAACCTCCGCACCGCCACAGCCAATGGAATGGAGATACCATCCCGATCCGACACTGACAATCTAAAAAGTCTAGCAATGTCTTCCACACCGACCCACTCGTCGAGCTCCTCGGACTCAGATTCCGACTCATCCCTAACACTCTCTCTCCACACATCCTCCAAACACTCAAACATAGGGCAAACTAACTCAGGAATATCGCGAACTGTACCACACCCTAGAGCCACCACCTGAAGGAGACACAGTGGAAAAGATATGCCTGTCGAACTGTATGTCATAGTACAAATCAGTGAGTCCCCCACTAGCCAGACGACAGACATCCAACGAAGGTTCAAACGTCGCACCTGCGAAGGAGGAGGAGCGGAAAGAGGGGTGAGTCAGAACAAAATGGAAAAACAGATTGACGCTTACCAAAGAGGGGAAAGAAGGAGGAACACGACTACATAACTTGAGCTCCAACAACCTCTGAGAAACACCTGAATCAACTCCTGTGAATGTGGCCCGCACTTGCTTACAATCCCCCAAAGAACCTCGCATGAGACGAAAGATGAGAGGAATCAGATACACCCCGAAGCCAAGCCAGCCTGACCTCGTCCAACAGTGTAACCGCCACGCAAGGTTGCTGCCCCATCACCAAACTGCAGAAAGATTGTGAAACCGAGGAGCAAACGACCATTGTGGGAAGCCTAAAAAACCTACCCATTTCGCCACCTCTAGTTGAACAAAGCCGAGTCTCGAAGACTTCTCCTTCCACGACCAAGCTGACCCCGAACTCTGAGGATTCACAGAAAGAGGAAGCCCCCACGAGGCGGCGGAACTGTTGAAGGAGGCTTTGAAACTGAGCATTAAGCTCAGAAACCGATTTATCCAATGCATAGTGATCGACCCTGCTCACGAACTAGTGAGGAGGCCCCAAACCCAAGCCCCTAGAACCTGATCCAAGAGAAGGAGAAGAGGGGCCTAATAAACCCAAGGAAGGATTAGACCCAATAAGAGTCTGGACCGAATCCCTGCTGTGATCCACTAAAGAAGCAGACGTACCAAGCCCAAGTCCCACCAACGATTCCCCATCTGGACACAAGTCTTCATGTCCCACACCCAAGTCCAACTTCCTCCTATCCGAGCTCGTGACGTGTCGAGTACCAGAGGGCGGCAAAACGCCAGTCGTCAAAGCAGCAGGAATGACCTTCCTAGTCAAAGCACGGGCCTCTGGCAATAAATGCTACTCATAGACGCTTGCCACAAATTCAAATTCAATACCCGTTGGGTTGTGTACGCCCAACCCGATCGTCCCATCCAACCCGATATCTTCTACACCCGCCTCAAGCACATTCAAATTGACCAACATCTCTCTAATACCAAGATGGAGGTCAAAAGGGGCAATCTCAATGAAAGTCTCGTACCGCATCCCCTCGAAGTTGATCACGATTGTGCGTAGGATCTGGCGTGCTCTACTGTAATAACCTGAACTTTTATAGGGATTAATTCGTAATTAATTATAAATATAGGGGTAATTTAAAATTTTAGTAATATAGTTACACCTTTGACTTTGACTGTTTGTGATTAGTGAATTGCACAATGGGAAACTAAAGTGCTTCACACACAATCATAACTCTTTAAGTTATAATGTGCAACTAAGTTATATTAGGGACATTTTAATCATAATTTAAAAGCCAATAAATCCATTAACATAAAGTATTTAATAAATTAAAACTATAGGTTATGAACAAATGCCATTTTAGCTTAAATAGAAACGGGTTTAATTGATTAAACTAAAAATTAACCAAACAGGACCAAGCTCTAACAATTAATTAGTTAAACTTAAGTAAAGCCCAATAAGATTAAAACCCAACTAGACTTAAGCCCAATTAACTTAATTAAATAACTAATTTTCGTGCTAATTAAATAATAATAAATTAAGGATAAGTTAT
>JAUPMG010264681.1:0-20059 GCA_031762675.1 Pachysandra terminalis
TTTAGTAGTTGTGGTAATTTATTCAGTTGATTTAGATTTTTATTATATTGCTTCCGCATGATTAGTAAGAGTTAAATACTTTGTTCCAAACCATGTGGATGTTGGTTATGATATGGTGATCCGTGGTCCAGAAATGGATCCCGAAGGTCGTACCTCGAGATTCGTGTCAATTCCTCGTAGGGATTCGTGACTGGGTTTCGGGGTGTGACAGGTCGGATAGTTCTTCTCATGGATCTTCAACTGTCTAGATGCATACGCCACAACCTTTCGATCTTCCATAGGTACACAGCCCAATCCCAAAAGAGAAGCGTTGGCATAGATCTCAAACGGAACTCCACTCCACGGAAGTGTCAAAACTAATGCGGTGGTCAATCTCTTCTTCAATTCTAAGAAAGCCTCCTCACATTCCTCTATCCACTGATATCTGACATCTTACCTGGTAAGGCGAGTGAGATGTACTGCAATGTGAGAAAAGCTGTCAGTAAAACGCCGGTAGTAGCCTGCGAGTCCCAAGAAGCTGCGAACCTCAGTGACATTCCTTGGTCTCTCCCAATCCATCACCGCTTCCACTTTGGTAGGGTCAACTGATATACCTTTCTTGGAGACAACATGTCCCAAGAACTTTACTTCGTCTTGCCAGAAGTCGTACTTGCTGAACTTGGCATATAACTGGTTATCTTCCAAAGTCTGTATGGTAATCCGGAGATGATCCTCATGCTCTTCCCAGGTCTTCAAATAGATAAGAATGTCATCAAGAAAAAACTACAACGAACTGGTCAAGATCGGGATAGAACACTCTACGCATCAAATCCATGAACGCGGCTGGGACGTTCGTCAAACCGAACGGCATGACAACGAACTCAAAATGTCCATAACGGGTCCTGAAAGAAAACTTTAGGATGTCGCCCTCCTTAATCCGAAGTTGATGGTAGCCTGTCCTCAAACCAATCTTAGAGAAGTATCTGGCTCTCTTGAGCTGGTCAAACAATTCTTCAATCCTCGGCAACGGGTACTTGTTCTTGATAGTAACTCGGTTCAACCGATGATAATCCAGCATAGTCTTAGATTCCCGTATTTCTTCTTGACAAAAAGAACTGGGGCACTCCAAGGCGACGAACTAGGGCTTATAAATCCCAATCGCAACAACTCATCTAACTGAAACTTGAGCTCTCTCTACTCAGTAGGCGTCATTCTATTGGCTGGCAAAGCAATAAGGTTCGCACCTGACACTAGGTCGATGGAAAACTCCACATCCCACCTCGGCGGCAAACCAGGGATGTCTTGAAAGACGTTCCCGAACTGACAAACAACTGGTATATTCTCAAATCCGAGTTTCCCTTCCATGGACCATTGGTCAAGCACGACTAACTGATCAAACAAATCAAGGAGAAACATCTTGACCCTTATAGACAGTCCACCGGGAAACACAAGGGTTAACACTCTACTATAATAGTCAATAACAACACGATATGCTGCTAACTAGTCCACACCCAGAATCAGGTCATTTCCACTCATATTCAAAACAATCAAGTCAATCGATGCTTCAATCTCTCCCATGGAAATGGGACAAGATTTACACACCCTACACAGAGAAGTTGAACCTCCCACTGGGCTCTCTAAAGTCAAGCTAGGGTTCATAATACTACATTTCAAACCCAAAGTACACACAAGATCATGCGAAATGAATGAATGAGATGCACCTGTGCCAAATAATACAAGTGCATGAGTCGAGAAGAGTGGCAAAGTACTTTCCATCACACCTCCCGGCAGTCTCAGTTCTTTAGCCTAGTCGTCAAGAGGTACCGCCGGCGGAGCTACGGCATGTAATCGGCCCTGAGGGAGCTAATAAATCCATTGGGGCTGCTGCTGGTAATGCTGTTGTGGCTGGCGAGGAGGCACTACTAGTCCTGACCCTCTCTGCTGGAACTGTTGTAGAGACCCTGGTCGGTGCTGCTGTGGAGGCGGTCCAAGCGGGGGCTGAGCATAGTGCGGCCGTGGAATCATCTGTGGAGTCGTAGAAGGACGTGGTGGAGGATCTCTTGGTCCAGTCGTCTCGATCCTAGGTGGCAGTCGGCAAGACTTCTGAAAATGTCCCATCCTACCACAGTTGTAACAATGCAGAGGGCGGGAGGGATCCGTGTACGACGATCAATACTAGCGCTCAGGCATCCGGCTCTTCTCATCCCTCTTCCTGCGCATGTCTTTCTTGCTTCCTTCTTGAGGTGCATGATTGCTCAATTGTTCTCACGATTCTGCTTCTTCTGTAGCTCACGAGTCTTCAAAAACTCAGCGTTGTTCCTCTCCACTTTGCGGGCAACATCCACCACCTCATTGTATCACCTAAAGGATCAAATAGCCAGCTTCCCTTTGATGCTACCTCGCAGCCCGTGCTCTAACAGGTGCGCCTTCTTCTCTTCCGTATCGACGGCGTACGGGGAGAACTATGATAATTCCATAAACTTGTCCTCATACTTGGCCACTGACAAGGTTCCTTGTTCCAATCTCAGAAATTCTATCTCTTTGTCCTTCCTGATGGTTGTAGGGCAATACTTCTCCAAGAACATCGCCTTGAATTGGTCCCAGAAGACCTCTTCCTCCTCCATGGAATCCAAGGATGACTTCCACTAACGTCGGGCTTCACCTTCCAGCATGAAGACTGCAAGTCGAACTCTATCCGCATCATCGCACTCGAGTGCCTAGAAGATGTGTTCCAAATGATCTAACCACTCTTGCGTATCAGTCGGCTCTGTAGTGCCCTTGAACTCTGACTATCCCAATCTCTTGAACCGCTCCAAATGTTTACCAACAGAATTGTCCATAGGCGGAGGCATCTGCTGATACTACCCTTGTGTCATCATTTCCGCCATATCCTCTAATGCTCGGTATACTCCAGCTAACGTTGGTTCCCTCTCCCCATGGGCTCTCGAAGTGCCCTCCCCTACTGCTCCTCCTCTCCTTCTTCCCACCATACTGAAACCACACAACAAGGTGTGTAGACAACTTGAGAATAAATCCATAAGTATTCTCAACAACAGGTGCAAGAGTCAAACACACCCAAAGCACATCAACAACCACAGTATCACTAATGTCATCAACTCTAAATTCTACACTACCACACAGAATCCACTAAGAAACCTGGCTCTGACACCACTTTGTCACGACCCGAATTCTAAAACGTGCCACACTCTCACCTCAGCATGGCTTTAGACTTCCAAGCCGGACTCTCACCTACTCATACTCCAAGTGTATACTCATTGTGGGTGGAAAACCACGATACAACATAGAATACTATATTTCAAAAGAATACGCAATGGAAATAATTATAGTTCATGAGATAATAGTATAACATGAATCTATCTGAAACATCAATAAAATTCCTCACGCCTCAGCAGGGCACAAGCGAGGAAACATGATAACCCCAATACAAAAATATAAGGGCCAATCAAAGGGTAAAAAAAAATAAGTATGATGGATTCAATACGCTCCTCCCAGATCCTTAAAAATACATACAGACCAACAAATATAAATCAAAATGGGACTGCAATGAAGCCTCTGGTCTCGTCCGTCTCAACATTCTCTGCCATAGTCCAAATCCTACCTATAATGCTCTCCTGAAATGTTAGGAGCCAAAAAGGCTTGAGCAACGTGCTCAGCAAATACAATGTGCATATACATGTAATTAACTAGGATAATAGTGCATGCATGGGATGCCATGATCGATGCAAGGGTTCATTCATTTATTTGCAAATAGATGAACAATTCAATAGTGACCCGGCAATTGGTCTAAGCAATCGCGTGAATGCAAATGCATGTTGTTGATATTGTGAAGTGATATGCCCACGCCATATCCAGACTATAACACCATGTATACACTCACGGATACACTTCCCCTTTCGGGCTAAGGATACCTCACAGATTCTGTGTGTAGAATACAGTTTTAAGGAACTTTCAACCCCTGGGAATTCATGCCTCGCTTTTATTTTTTTCGGCGACACGCCATCTCTACAGGATAGTCCAAGGGCATCATCTTCGTCAACCTCCCTCCGTGGCACAATACCCACTCACAACTACCAATTGAATTTAACTTATATATATCTCTTGGGATAGCTAATCCCTCACCCTTAAATCATCTTGGATTTCTAATATATATAGTCCCTCATGGGACACCTGAGTTTTATCTCATTTGGGTCTCATCGTAGAGCCCAAGTATCCTCACATTTGCCGTCTTGTCCTTCTCAAAGGTACTAGGGGTAATTTGTGGTCTATGTTCTCACAAGGACTATACATGCATGCATGGCCTTTAGATGCATGGGATTAGAAAACAATTAAATGTATGTGTCACAATCATTTAACATTTCTAACCATGCTTCAATCAAGTAGTAAGTATGAGATGAAAGCAACAATATGAATCTCACAATCATTCAACAATATGAAGTGAAAGGAGAACGTAAAGCCCACAATCATATGTCATTCAAGGTGTTTATCATACTAGAAAACCCCTTGAGAATATAGTGAAATTGCCTCTTTGACGGGTCCCGTCGGTGGACCCACATACCCACCGGTAGCATTCCAAATTTCTCCGTTGGTAGGTCCGTCGGCGGACCGACAAACCCACCGACACCCGTTGGCGAGTGTCGTCTGTTCTGCCGACGACTCACCGAACCCAAAAAGCACAATTCTCATCTTCGTCGATGGGTCTCATCGGTGCCACCGACGGATCCACCGACCGCAAGCAACAAATTCACACCCCCTGTTGGCGAGTCCAACGGTGGACCGACAGACCCACTGACAAGGCCACTCTACACCTCCTTTCGTCGACGAGTCCGTTGGTTCCACCGATGACTCTCCGACAGGTCACACAAATGTTGGCTCATTGGTTGGTGTCCTCGGTACGTGAGTCTCACCAACACGTATCCGTCGGCGTGTTCGTCGGCGGACCGACCGACTCGCCGACAACCACAATTTTCTCGGTTTCTTGTCAAGATTTCACACCAGTCATCTCTAGGTCAAAAACCTCCTAGGGTTCATGTTTTCTGTGCAAAAAGAGTCTAGAAAAGATGAAGAAACATAATTAAACATTCAGTGAATATATCCAACCATGAATGATGCATTCAAACCAAGAATCAAACATTGAACATTTAAAATATCATACCAACATTTTAACCTAAAACATAGAAAACTAATCCACATTCAGGTATAACTTAAGCATGAACTCAAGAGAATCATTCATTAACATTCATATGAGCACTTCAACATTCAATGAACTCATGGTATTCAAAGAAACTCAGAAATCCTTTGTTAAACACACAATGCATTCACCTGGCACAAGCAACTTCGCTTGCTCAAAAATCTGATGAAGCTTAGGCTCCTTGCTCAATCTTCTTCCTCTTCCCTTCTTCTTCCTTGGAGAGCTTTAAGGTTCTTCTTAGCCAAAACTACAAACAATGAGCTAGGGTTAGAGACAAAACCCTATTCTCTTAGGAGAAATCAATCCTAGCCCTTCATTTACCCCTTGGATGAGAGAATAAATCACAATCATCCAAGCTCTTTAAAGAGAGGGGCTAAAGTGTTGGGCAGGAGCACCAAAACTTGTGTCCTCAAGAACTGGCCATAGATTGCCAAAATAACATAAACGCCCCAAATAGAAAAGATAATTAAATTTGAGGGCGTTACAATTCACACATTTTTCCACTTCTTCTTCTTCTTCTTCTTCTTCTTCTTCTTCTCCAAGTGATGAATCCATCTCCCAAGGCCTTGTGTTTATATAGGCATTCAAGAACTCTAGAATTAGAAACTCTAATCTCTACCCTTAGATTTTTTATTTTAATCTCAACCCTTAGATTAATATTCCAGCCTTAATTGGTTTCTTTCTAATTCTTGTTTCAAAATCCTAGCTTAGTTACTATTCTAGTTTGTAGAGAATTGTTACTAATTCCTTGTTTTTAATTCTCAACCATTAATTGAATATTGAAAGTTCCTTTATGATCCTAGCCATATGTTATAACTTAGGATGTTATGATTGTGTGTGTTGTACCTACTTTCCTATTTGTACAACCCACCAATCACAATCGGTCAAAAGTCATACATGACAGCTATTTACTACAATTTTAAATTAACCCCTAATTTTCTATTATTGACATATTAATCATAATGTTTTGTTTGGGTTATTACAATTATGATGTATGACTTTGGATTGATTTTGGTGTGTTGTATGACTTTGAATTGAATGTGGCGTAATGTATGAATTTCTACTTGAGTTATAGTGTGATCTGTGGTTTATGATGGATTTGTGAAGTGTGAACTGTATGATAAGTGAAAAGGAGGATTGTTACTGTATTGAAGGTACCATGAGAGTTGGTAGCCTTGAGAGTAGATGTGTATCATGACAGAGTTCATGAGGACATGGTATCTATTCAAGTTGTGTTTGTGTATGTAGCATGACAGAGTTCATGAGGGGATTTGATTTTGAATAAGATGAGCATGAATGTAACTGTAATGATGTATGAGTGAATACAATGACATGGCATTGAGATGAATTATGACATGTGGATTCTATGTGACAGTTGTGATGATAACTAACTGTGTAGAATGACATGATAGTGATAACCTGGATTTCATAACTGTGATGATTACATGACTATGGTTGTAAATGTTTGGTGAACCTTGCATGAATTAACATGACTTAGCATATGATTGTGAAAATAGCTATTGTAGTTGCTTTGGATTTTTCCTATTGAGCCTCCAAGTTCACCCTGTTGAAATAGGTGGTTCCTAGAGTGACAGATGGACTTGTATGGGAGACTGCTTATGGGATACGTTTTGAGACTTATGATCATGCTACTTGAACTATATTTTTTGTTTTATGCTTTGATCCCTTAAGGGCAAGAATGATGTAATCTCAATTATGTTGGATTTTATGTTGGTTGGATCTAGTTAAGGTTTAAATTTTATGAGACTTCCGCTGATTTTAGTTGAGCTTTGTGAACCATGAGTTGGTTGTTTTGGTTTGGCCGCATCGATGGTATGGATCCGAAGGTTATTCCCTTGGAAATCCTTGAGATTACACATCTCAGATTCAGGGCATGACAGATTGGTATCAGAGCTCTAGGTTAAGTTAGTTACGGCAAGAAGATTGTAAGGGTCAATTTAAATCCTAGGATAAGAACATATATAGAAACATGTTAACTAGGATCCAAATCTATGAGTTGTGTGAACTGTGTTTTATTGCAAATTGTTGTATAAGGTGTGATTATTTCGTATGGTGTGTTCTCTATGCTTGTGTTTGTATATGTATGTATGTATGTATGTATGTGTAGAAGTTTTGAACCTTATGCTTAGAGACCTATCAACCTAGGAATTATACTTATGAATATGGTTGTGAGCTTCATGTGGATTGTTTGATATCGAGTAATGTTTCAAAAGTTGACTAAGCGATTTTTGGTGTAAAGGCCCTGAAGTGTGTGCTGAACTTATACATGTGAAGTGTTCCTAGAGAAGTGATGGCATAATATCGACTGTGTGACTACTTGTTAAGATTGTGAAAAACTATAAATTTAGAGACTTTATAGTTAATAACTCTTAAGATGAGAATGTAGAAGCATGATAACCTAGGAATCACATTTGGGAACAGTATATCATTTTGATTAGCCTGAACTGTGTAAATTCATTTAGAATAAGTATTGTGCCTTCTATGTTTATAAATAGATTGAGTGAATGTACCTATGTAAGAACCACTAAATTTTATATCTAGATACACATCAATCTATGAAATAAAATTAAGGAATGGAAATTCGGAATGATAAGTAAGAATGAATAAGTAGATAGAGATAAAATGAAGAATAGAACAAGTCCATAAAAACTGGATAAAAATCTGGCTTTGATTAAGACCCTGATACTGACTAGTATTAATGGAAATTAATTAGAAGGGTTGTTAAAAGGCAAGAAAAAATGATAAGGAGTTAAGAAACTCTAATGGATCAACCTGATAAGAAAATAAATTTCCTTTACCTAACAAATAAGGATTTCTAGAGTTGTCCCAATTTTGGATTAGACCCGTTAACTTAGCATACTTAGGAATTAAAATATACTTTCAAATAAAATAATATTTTTATCAAAGATTGTCAGAAATGATTTTAGAAATTTTATTGAAAATTATTAAATTAAAATTTTTAATTTTCTGACCATGGCAGATAACGAGCCTGGGGCCGAGCTTTTTAAGTGAGATTGATACCCTAACTTCAATTTTAAGAGAAACCTAATTCCCAAACCTTCCTCCAAGAACATCTCAAACATTTCAAGGGCAAATCCAACATCTCCATTAATCTATTCCAACTCCTCCTAGGATCAACTTCAATCAATCCTCATTTTGAATTTTCTTTCAAATTTTCATTGTGTTCTTCATTTTTTCTTTTAAACCTAGAAAACCCCATGGCTAGAACCAAAACCACACAAGGTCCTTTCAAGAAGGCCAAATCTTCTAGGGCATCTGCATCTAGGAGGTCACAAGCCCCTTCTTCTTCTTCTTCTTCACCATCACATCACTCATCCGGCCCAATGGGAGATGATTCCCCTCCACCAAGAACCGAACAAACCACTAGGATTGAGATGACCCAAACCCCGGTTGTAAATGAGCCCTAACCCAATGAGTACGCGGGTAAAGATTTGATAGTGGAGAAGTAGGTGTTTAAGCTCGACATGGCACACTATGGTGTAGTAAAATCCCTCCAAGCTGTAGAATAGGAACCAATCCCAGATTAGGATGGAACCGCATATCTCTCTGTTGTCCTTGAGATGTACACTCATATCACCAACACCAACTTTGACTCCATGAGTATCACCTCCAACCTACATGGCGCAACCAAATGCCTCAACCTACAACTGGCATCTAGGATTATGCACCTCACCATAAAAAACACCCTTAGCACCATACCCGACATTGATGAGGAGGAGAAGAGAGAAATTACCAAAGTTCTTTGTGGCAAGAGAGCACAATGGAATGCAGATAACTCCCTTAGCGCCTCTAAGCTCTAACATGTCTACCGCATTCTCCATAAGATTTTTGTGACAAACATTTACCTGCGGTCTGGGAATGTGACGGAACTCACCATTTTCATGCTCCGTACTCTTTACTTTTTGGCCACTGGCCAAAGACTCTGCCTACCTTCCATGATCATCTCACATATCATACATTACATATCGAACAAGAGGAAGCGTGCCTTACCTTTTTCTTGCCTGATGTGTGCGATTGGCAAGTTCTGGGGTATTCCCTTGCCCAACCCAAAGTCGGGCATCACCACTCAACCTTTTGGATCGGCAAATATTGGTAAGATGGGCTTACCAAGGATGGTCGGTTCCAGCCAGCAACCTGGGAGACAAGTTATTATCGAAGAGGAGCCAATCAAACTGCAGGAAAAATCGTAGAGCTCTCTTCTAGAGCGTCACTGTAATAACTTAACCAAAATATAGGGCAAATATGAAATTAATATAAGTATAGGAGTTAGTGTGTAATTAATTATAAAAATATAGGGGTTAATTTAAAATTTTAGTAAATTAGTTTCATATTTGACTTTGACTATTTGTGATTGGTGAGTTGCACTATAGGAAACTAAAGTACTTCACACACAATCATAACTCTTTAAGTTATAATGTGTGGTTTGGATCTTGTAGGAACCTTTAACTTAAATCAATGGCTTAGATTAAAAGACACTAATAGAAGCTTATTTTATTACATAGGAGTTAGACACATAATAGAGTTTTAATTGAACAAAGAGGGTTGGGGAATTGATCTAATGGTTAAGAAAATAATACATCCCAATAAAGGAACAGGATTAAAACTCAAAAACTAATAATAATAGAATTAGAAAGCTGTCGAATCACTATAAATAAGTGTTCTTGCTTGTTTTAGAAATCACACAAATCCTTTGAGCTAAGAAGGAGAAGAAGAAGAAGAGCAGAGGTGAATTCTCAACTCCAACCCAGCAACATCAAGGTAAGTATTCGGATTAAACCTGTTTTATGATTTAAGTACAATTTCAAGTTGGTTTTTCAATAGTATAAAGTAAGTTTTAAAAAACCATACTAGTTTTCAAAGTTTTCAAAGTAATTAGCTATTTAATTATTTACTAATGTTTTCCTAAGTATTTTTATTGGTTTTTGTTCAGAACTTAATATTAGGGAAGGTTACTTAAGGAAGAAATTGATTAGAATTATAGATACATCAAAATTCTAATAAAACTACACAGATTTCCCAGTTCGGTGAGTACTCAGCGCACCGAGCACGCGCCAAACCATCCCAGAAGAGTCCTCGGCGAACTGAGAATGTGTCAAGTGCCCTTTCATGAGAATTGACTCCCTGGACTTCACACCGAGCCAAAGCACGGCGCGTCGTGAGCACGCCGAGCGTAAGACTGATTTTCAAGCCCTAAAACTGGAAAATGCACAAATCTGAACTTTTGATTACCGCACCTATGTACATAATTTATATAACCTATTTTATATTTTTCAAATATGCTCATGTTCATTAGGAACACAACAAAACAAGTTTGAACTGTTATCATTAAGAACTGACTAAGCTATGATTTATTTTCTAACCAAGTGTCAGTACCAAAAACCCAGAATCTATCTAATTTTGTGTTTATCGATTAAATAACCTATCCTAATAATTTTATATATTTTATTTTTCCTATATTCCTCTTTGAGTTAAGATCCTAATAAAACAAGGTTTAGGTGATTATGATAAGTATACACAAAGTTATGGTCAACTTACCGACGTTACGTCAAAACTGTCAAAACACTGGAAAACACGACAAGCATGTTCTAAGCGTGCCGAAAGACATGTTGAAACCCCAAGGCTATCCCAAGGCGCGCCAAAAATGTTCAACTTTGTTTGTTTTGATTTAATTTTTATCAGCATGTGTATTTTGACCTCATTAGACTAAATTTGATGTTAGTCATGCTTGATTTTGCATGTTTCAAATACTCGTACCTTATTTGGACAATTTTCTGGCTGATTGGAATATTATATTTGATATAATTAATTTTATGTATTTTTAACCTGTCCAGCATGCTAAGTAGACTTATTACACATTGTACACATCAATTGCATGCTTAGTTAATGTGCACTAACTTGCACTTCATATGCCTTAAGACCATGGATTTGGTCTATAGGTTCACACCCTTTGCATGTAAGTCCATACTGCTGGATTTTTAAGGATATTATGAGATTACTGTGATCTTGAAATCACAGTAGGTGAGGAGACTTGCTTATGCATCATTATATATTTCTGGAGTTGAGAGATTGATCATCCCAATAGACCTTTTAAATTAATTACTTCCATGGTGAGGAAAGGTTCACATTGTGAGGCCCAATATCCAACTCATAAGAATTTAATGGTGAGGGATGGTTCATATTTATGATGCCCAATATCCAAATCACAAGAGTATAATTCTATTAGTATATCGGCTAATATTTGATTCACATAGGAAAGTTCACATTGTAAGGCCTTGGGCTAAGTCCCTATGATCGAAAATAACTGAGGCGCTTGTGACCTCTAGGTCGAAGCTCCTAGATACTATGAAGCGCACATAGAATAATTTACTGTTTCAACCATGTATTAGGGGATGGAGGTTCACATTGTAAGGCATCCTTGGATAGTACGATTAAGATCGGGTGTGAATCATACACTAAATGAATACTTACAGCCAACACCATACATATTTCATATTAGATTGTTTTCAATCACATGTGGCGATCTTACTTGGTAGGTGCACAGCATGCATTAATAATTGAATCAGTCATTACATTGCATACTATATCATGCTAATTACTCACATTGCATCAGATTATATGTCTTGTATATATCTTATTCATACTTACATGTTTAGCATGTTATACTTGTATATTGATACATATCTCATGAATTACTCTTTATTATTTACACGGATTATCATTGAAGAGTGGCATTGGCTTTACTTCAAATTATAAACAATGTTCGAATTGATTACTTACTGAGCTAAGTGTAGCTGACGCTTTCGAGCACAATATATTTCAGGACCTATAGATGATGGACAGATGAACCATGAGGACCAAAGTAAAGAGCAAGGACGCTATGAAGATTTTAACTATAATTAGAGTTTTATTCGATGATTTTATTAGATCTTGTATTAGGATTTTTATTAAATGTAATATCAGTACCTAGTTAAATAGGTTAGCTAATAGGGATTTGATTTAAAGCATGAGACTAGTTTTATTTTACTTTTCGCTGTTTTCTTTTTGAAGGATGTTATGTGATGGAATTTATTTTTATAACATTACTTTTCTTTACTTAATCTTATATAACATCCTTCTTAATTAAATGATAATTGGCTACATATAGTTTATCCACTCCCATTTGGATATGGGGTGAGAGTTGCAAACTAGATTTGGGGATTCCAATGAGATCTCTAGATTTGGTTCGTGACAGTCACCTCGGAGCTTCCACTTCCTATGCACCTCCTGCTGACACTAGTAGGAGCATGACTGTGGATGCTCGGCTTGCAGCCTTGGAGAGATCCAACCGGGCTAAACTATGAGGTAGGAAAGAGCAGAAATGAGATGTCTAACCTTCGTGAGACTGTGGAGAAGGCACTCCAGGTTTTTCAGGATATGTTCGAGTGTAACCAAACGATTGAAGCAATTCCACCTTCAGACCTCCACCTCCACCTCCTCATAAGGGAGATACTCTCTAGTTGATTTATATTTTTTTCATATACCATAGTTTTTCCTTTATGTGGTAGCCATCTGCACATGGCAAGGAACTTCTTATGAAACTTGTTTTACACTTTAATGATGTCTATGCTACAGTGGTACTTAACCGGTTTGATCTTGATGTTCTTAGTTGAACCGTTTTGAATGAAATGGAAGTTTACATTAGAATTTCTATGTATAGTTAAATTGCAATCCAAATCATGTCTCTAAACTTAGCATTGCATAGTTTTAAATTAGAAGTGAGATTAATTGGATTTATTTATGTAATTAAATTTTGAGGATGAAATATCCTCAAGAGGGGGAGATTGATGTGACCCGGACCTGAGAATTTAAAAAAATAATTAACTTCCATAATAGAAGAATTTAATAGCCTAGAAATATAAATTTTAGTCATTAAAGGGCATAGGTGAACCTTTAAATTATCAAGAAAGCTAAGGGTTTAAAAATGTAAGAATAGGAAGCTAAGGTTAAGATACTCTAGAAGTAAGGACTAATGAGAGAATTCGAAAAGAATAGGGCGGGAACGTAAATTTTAAGCTAACTTAGTTGGGCCTTAGGACCCAATCATGGATCTGGTTGGTTGGCCCATAAGAGAAGCTCTAGAGGATTTAATTTAAGTAAGAGTAATAGTAGTTAGTAACTGTAACTTAGGAGAAAATTTAACAAATAGGATTAGAACCAAGATAGCAGGATTCTTAAGAAGAGGAATAATTCCTATTAGAAGGGAATCAAATTGAAACTTAGAAGGATTAGATATTCGAAAAAAAGAGAGGGGGGATAAACCATTCGGTTAGGAATGAGAACAATAAGGGGAAAAGAAGAAAAGAAAGAAAGAGAAGAGAAAAGAAGGAAAAATTATTGTGGGAAGAAGAAGGAAGAATCGAAAATAATAGAAGAAAAGGAGAAGGAAAATCTAGATCGGGAAGAAAAAAAAAAGGAAAAATATGGGTAGAGGAAGAAGGAGTTTAATGCAAAGATTAGCTAATGGAGGAATATACAGAGAAGATTATGAAGAGAGAATAGAAATAAAGAGATTGGTGAGCCAAGCAATGAAACGAATAGGAGAAAAGAGAAGAGAAGAAGAACAAAAGGAAAAGGAGAAAAGCAATGGTGATCTTACGGATCCAAATCTGCGGGATCTTCCATAGTTTCTACGTTAGTTATTTTTATAGAACTATGATAACTCCTTATGATGAGCATCTAGATTTTTGATTTTGCATGAAGAATGTTAGGTATTGTGTATAATATGTTGGCTTGATGAATGGTAGTGTGAAATTGAAGTTGTGTGAAGTTGAGAACGAAACCCTATAAAAATCTGGAAATTCTGGGCTGAGGAAGACCCTCGGTAGGTACCGAGCCCACCTACCGAACTCCCCAAACTCTCTGTCTTTCCTGCCGAAATTTGACAGTTGCCGAGCCTACCTACCAAGCTCCTCGGCAAGACCCTCGGTCCCACCGAGCCATCTGCCGAGCTCCCCCTTGTCTCAAATTTTGTGGACATCTCGGTTTTGCTATTGTTGAGTTGCATGTAGTGTTGGTTTGTGTGCAAAATGTGCGTAGGATTTTGTGCACAAAAGGTACTACTTACTCAATTTACTGTATGCTACTATGACCATGTATGGTATGTTATGATGTTTGGTGAGATCTCTAGAGAGTTATAACATGTTATAAGGTATGTTGTATGATGCTAGAAAGAGCGAAAGTCAAAGCATATGAGTCTTTTGAAATATGGTATGTGGGTCCTATATGAGCCCTGTGAATTTTGATGTATTCATGAACTGTGATGTGTTTGAGAGTGATGCTAGATGAATTCACTAGTAATATATGTTATGAGAGTGACTCTAGATGAATTCATTGTGTGATTGTGTGGGGGTGGATTTTCTACCATGAAAATTATCCCCAAAAAGGAAAGAGGGTGGATTTGCTACCTTGGGTATTATCCCCTCAAAGGAAATGGAAAAAGGGGTGGTTTTCTATCATGAGAATTATCCCCAAAAAATAAATAAGGTGGCATTTTCTACCTTGGGTTAGAATCCTCTAAAAGAAAGGATAATGAGATTTCGGTACTCTTTAGATTAGAGGGACCATGATATGGCTGATTGAGCACATTCCTAGGACAGAGTTTCCTAGAGAAGATGTGGGATTGATTTCATGGTTAGGCTTCGCCTAACACCCTTTACATACATTTCATCATCTCATTCATCATAAGCATTACATCATACCTCATATTGCATAGTATTCTTATTTGTGTGTGTTGTTCATCATCTGTGTACTCATGGTACTCATCTGCATGAATTACATTGATTATGTTATGATGTGTGACTTTGGATTGATTTTGGTGTGTTGTATGACTGTGAATTGAATGTGGTGTAATGTATGATTTTCTACTTGAGTTATAGTGTGATCTGTGGTTTATGATTGATTTGTGTAGTGTGAATTGTATGATAAGTGAAAATGAGGACTGTTACTGTATAGAAGGTACCATAAGAGTTGGTAGCCTTGGGAGTGGATGTGCATCATGATAGAGTTCATGAGGACATGGTATCTATTCAAGTTGTGTTACGTAGCATGACAGAGTTCATGTGATGTTGAATAAGATGAGCATGATTATATGTAATGACCTAAATCCACTTAAAAGAATATTTCTACTTAACAAAAAGAATTTATAAATGGGTATTTTTCTGGTATTTAATTGTATGGTTTTAAAAACTAAATTAAACATTGGGTGGTTTTTGAAACAAAAAGTATACATTTTGGGGTGGGGTTCATAGTGTAAGTAGAACGACTATGGGGTATTAATTGAAATAATAAAACAAAATTTCAAAATTAAACGCATGGAGGGATGCATGGGTGTCGTGCAGTTGGAAGGTGAAGAGGAAAATGGAAGGTCTCCATAAGCTCTCCCTCACCTTCCATTCCTTGGTTAGACAGATTTGGAGAGTTTCTTATAGAGTTTAAGAAGAGAAGCTTAGGTCTGAACCTAAGCCCTAGTCATCCTTGCAGTGAAACAGAAGCAAAGAGGAAGGAGGAATAAGCAAAGAGGAAGAGAAACGAAGAAAAAAGAAGAGGAAGAGTTTCAGATCAGAAGATAAGCATTAAGGTAAGTCCATTTTCTGTATGGTTCTCATTCAATATCATAGTTGTGTTTCGGATTCATGAATGATCATTTTGAATGCTTGATGATCCGATTAATTCATTTAAAATGATGTTTTGTGTGTTTTGATTTATGAGTTCTTGATTTTAGACGTTTGTATTTAATATATGTGATAGGGTCTTGATTTTTATTTCAAAATGATGAGTTTCGAAGTTTTCAAAACTATCTGATACGTGACTTGTCGGCAGGTACCAGTACACCGGTTGTGCTACCGACAAGGGCTTAACTTCACAGAGATGACCCCGTCGGCCGGCACACCAGCCAGTCTTACAGGGGTATGTTTGGGGGATTTTTAGGTGGTTTGGATGGGTGGTTTGTGCCAAGTGAATGTGGTTATGGTCTTTTGGAATCAAAGGAAGGCCAATGGACTTGGACCCACCTGTGGGGAACCAACTTTGATTTCCACAGCACACATTACCCCACCGACTAGCCTATCGACCAGACCATGACTTGGGGTTGTGACTCCAAGTCTTTGGGGATTGGAACCATGGAATATTGATCTTGTTTTGGTTTATCCTTTACTTTGGTTAGGAAGCTTATGATGACTTCCGGCAGATTATCCGCGTGTATGGGCGCGTGGATAATTTTTGATGGGAATTATCATTTGAATCCTAAGGTAATAATTGCACGCATGCTAGGTCGATGTGAACTATTAAGTGAGCCTAGGAGGTGCAAATAAGGTTTCCTTGCGAGGTTTCCTGCTAGATTGACTATACCTATGGGTTGAAAGTCCCATTTAAATAAGGGTAGGTTACTTGCGAGATCCTATTAGGTTGACTAGACCTTAGGTAATTACACTCATGAAATCAGCATATGGTGGTCATTGTACCATAGGTTAGCACCTGGAACAGAGAGGGGGCATCCGTCTGGTGACCTATGTCTCGAATTGGTTTGTGATTGTGAAGCTACGTGTAATAACCCAAACAAAAATAATAGGGTTAATGTCTAACTACTAAAAGATTAGGGGTTAGTTTCAAATTTTAGTAAATAGCTGTCATGTTTGACATTGACTGATTGTGATTGGTGGGTTGTACTATAGCAAACTAGGTGCATCACATACAATCATAACTTTCTTAAGTTATAACATGTGGCTAGGATCTTGTAGGAATATCGATATTAAATTAATGACTACGATCTTGTAGGAATCTCAATATATAAATCAATGGCTAAGATCTTGTAGGAACATTCAATATAAAATTAATGGCTGAGATTTAATAAGGAATTAGAAACACTCTCTATTAGAAAGGATTCAAATTAAGAAGTAAATAGTAACTAGCCAACTAAGACTAGAATACTAAGTCAAAGGTAAAGAATTAGAAACAAGTCTCTACAAGAAAGAATTCAAACTAGAATAGTAACTAGTTAATTAAGACTAGGATCCTGGATTAGAATTAGAAATGAAACCTTATTAGAAAGAAATCAACCAACTAAAGCTAGAATATTGATCTAAGGGCTGAGATTCAAATAAGCTAATCTAAGGGTACAGAATCGAAGCTTCTAAATTCTAGATTAATAAGTTCCTGAGAGCCTATATAAACACAAGGCCTTGGGAGATGGATTCATTGCTTAAAGAAGAAGAAGAAGAAAAAGAATGAGTGATTCTCAACACCAATCATCAAACCAAGGTAAGTATTCAAGTAAAATTCTATTTTTGATTTAAATACGAATACAAGATATATTCTTTGAGTATGACGTATCAATTAGTTATGTTAATGGTTTTTCAACTAATTTTTTGGGTTTTAATGCCAAGAGATAGTAAGTATGGTTCAAGTTAAGTTTTGTGAAGTATTATGAAAGGGTTTTGTGCGGAATTCTCTATTGTATAAAGTTGATCATGTTTTATGTTAGAAGATCGAAAAGGAACAAAATTAGAAATTTTTGTGCAGATAGCGAGGTTCGGCAGACTACTCGGCATGCCGAACAATGAGTCGAACACCTCCAAGAGACTTTGGCGTGCCGAAACCATACTGAGCCAACTTTTGTGAAAACCATGTCCCTGGACGAGCTGCCGAAGGCAACTCGACATGCCAAAGAGTATGCTGAGCGCCACAGATAGGATTGTTAGGTTCTAGACAAGCTACCGAGGGTAACACTCGGCATGCCGAAGAGCATACCGAGCCCACCCCCCAAAGACTTTAGAAATTGTCTTAGGATCCCAGGAGGATTCGGCAGCCTACTCGACTTGCCGAAGAGGCTACCGAACCAGCTCACAAGACAGCTCAGCAGACAAAAGGGAGACCCTCGGCATGCCAAGATTTATCAACATGGCCCATTTACCTTGAAATTTGTGTGCATATCTATTTTGACTAATTGGGATTATTTATGATGTTAGAATTTGAAATCTATGATCTATTTGCATTTATGACATGTTTTGATGAATTTCTAACATTTATTGATCATGTGATAGTTTGATTTGATTTCCTATTAGTTTTAAATTCACTGCTATCATGATATTTAGTTCATATTACACCCTGTACACATATTTTAATTTATTAGTTAATGCGAACATCTCATTTGCCCAACATTGGCCTTTTTAGCTTCATGACCATGATTTGGGTCTAAATGCCTTAACCTTGACTTGGATCCATACATCTGGAATTCATGACTATAATGAGAGTATTATAATTTGAAAATCATGATAAGTGAGGAATTTTATATTTTTATGTGTTGAGGGACCGTACATCCCAATAGACCAGTTTCTTGTTTACACTCAAGATGAGGGTAGGTTTTGTGTAATGATCACAAGAGACTTGTGGTAAGATGATAAGTGAGGGACAATGAAGCCCAATATCTGAATCATAAGAGTGTACCTCTGTTAGTATGTCAGCTAATGTGCGGCTCACAAAGGATGTTCTAAGTGATATCTTTGGGAATTGCCCCTATGATCAGAAATAAGTGAGGTGATCGTTCCCTCTAGGTCGAAGCCCCTAGAAACTATGTTGCGCACATAGAATAATCTATTATTTCTGCCATGTATTGGGGATGAGTTCTGGGTGAATCATCTTGGGTAGTATGATTAAGATCATATGTGGAAAATACACTAATCGAATACCAAACTGAATACATATTGCATATTAGATTGTTTATCTTAAAACACGCGTGGTGATTATACTTGCTAGGTGCACAACATGCATTAATAACTGAACCAGCATATTGCATTGCACATTACATCATATTGCATCATATACATTATTCATATCATTATTGCATATACTAACTATTCTGTTTTAATCTATGGATTACCATTGAAGAGTGGCATTGTCTCTACTTCAATCTTAACTACTATTCGACTTATTTACTTATAAAGCTAGTGTATCTTACACTTTCGAGCACAACATATTTCAAGACCTATAGATGATGGACACAAGGACCATGAGGAACGAGATGGAGAACAAGGATGCTATTAAGATATTAGTCATTATTATGACTTCATTTGATCATTTTAGTAGAACTTGTAGTAGGGCTTATTTGCTATAATTTAATACTTATTAGGTTTGATTTTCAGTAGTTAATAGCGATTAATTTGAAGCATGAAACTAGTTATATTTTATTTCCGTTGTTTTCTGTTTGAAGATTGTTTTGTAATTAATAGTATCTTAATAATACTATTTTCTAGAACTTTATCTTATACATTATTTTAATTAATTCAATGATTTGGCAATGTATTGCTTATGTAACTCTCACCCCAATAAAATATAGGAGTGGAAAGAATAATCAAAACAGAAGCGGAAGTAAACAATAATAGTTTTAATTATAACTTAAGTAAAAATACATAAATTTGGTCTTATTACAATTGATTTAATTAAGTCTACAAGTGTATCTGATACAAAACCGTGTCTACTGTTTCTTCAATTATAATCCCTTCCCAAGCTCTCCTTATACTATTCTTTAATCCTGAAAAACATAAAAAAACATACATAAGATGGAAAGCCCGGATGAGTAGTCCTTCAAAGAAGGGTATATACTCATATCCCAATGTTATGAGATACAAATAATATAATAGATAAAATATATATAATCTGTAAAATATAAGATAATTAATGACAAATATAAAATAGCAATCATATAATAAGTGTTTCTCTCCCAATCTCACTATGGTATAAGAAATAATGGTCCATATCAATAATCCTAATTCTATATGTAAAATTAGATCAAGTGCA
>JAUPMG010264710.1:0-34559 GCA_031762675.1 Pachysandra terminalis
GGTGGTGATGGTGATGGTGATGGTGGGGTGGTGATGGCGGTGGTTGTGGTGGGGTGGTGGTGATGGTGATGGTGGGGTGGTGATGGCGGTGGGGTGGGGGTGGTGGAGCCAAACGACACCTAAACATTTTGACTTTCCTAGAATTGTTTCAGAAATCCAACACCAATGGAATGTTTGGTTTGATTCCTTTGGTCATGTTAAACTCTCTACATCTATATCATTTCCATGTACTGCTCTAAAAAAACATTGAAGATCATATTTTGATCTTCTTTGATGTTGCAAAAGACTAACTCATCTGCAGGGGCATATAGTTTTATTCGTATTAACTCAAATCTGAATTGTTTGGCAGCAAAAGGAGAATACAGGGACTTCAACTCTGCAAGTGAAGCGGAATGCTTTGCCGCAGGACTGAAGTATTCTATTAAGGAGGGATGAAGGAACATCAGTGTAAGGTGACCTTCTCCACAGCATCAACTCTCTCCACATAATTATTTGCTAGCTTTGAGTTTTGAGTCTTTTCCTTGATTTCCGTCTCTTTAGCCACTCAACAAAAGCTTTGAGCATTTTCTGCTCAAGAACAGCTCATGCACACTAAGCAGGTAAACACAAATACCCTTTTTCCAACTTCGTCCAGCAAGATAACAGTAACTGCTTGCTCTCGCCATAAAATTCATGGATTAGGCCCAGCTAAACAGTTGTCAGTCATGAAAACATTGCCCTTTAGAAGATCTATAGTTTCAGTTTTTTGAACAACCCAACATTTGGCAGTATCAGTTCAGCTGCTACTTACATGCCAAATTGCCATTCCCAACAAGCAAAAGCCTCATGAGACGTAAAAGTCATGTGGGATACTAAGAGTACGTCTAGTATGGCAGATCTGCCTCCTGGGACGGTGGCTTCAGTTGGGGCCGGAGTTGGGGAAACTGGTTCTGGGTCAAGAACTCTAATCAAGACACACCGTCAGAGGTTGCTCAGAGTTACTGCAAGAGGGGACCATCCTGTACAAAATGTTCTATATACACTTTTTTTTTAATGAGTTTCTGTACACACACAAAGCAGAGAGCTTGCAGGTCATAGCCATGAAAAACGTGAAATAATCCATGAGGTTCGATCAACTTACATTGAGAATTATTAACTTGCTCCGGTTGTAGAAGTGGCTTAGCTTTTGTATGTATTTCACAGACTGCAGAATCAGCTACTATTGCATTTGTATAGCATAACAAGGGTGGAGAATCAGTTAACACTTCAATCATCATCTTGCACACCAAAAAGAAAAAAAAATTCTATCCAGGAGACTTCCAATTGAGCTGCTGTTTGCCATGAAAATAGTAACCAGAAATCCAACATTGCCATACACGGTTCTCAGATGGATAGTCCATTGGAATCCCAAACTGCTTCCCTGTGCTTCTTGTTTCAATAACAAGTTATTTTCTCCATTTAGAAAGATTTTAAAGTGGTTTGGCATCCCATAATGGGCTATCAGAAAGGTGAAATTTGTGTGCATAACTTTAGTTCTTGGTGCCAAGATAAGAATATCACTAATGAAGTGAGAAATGAAGGGAAGGAGGGACAAAAGAAGACCCAAAACATTTCTGCATGAATACTTATAAATAAACAAATCAAACTCCTTTCTGTAAATACCTCAAGCCTTCAAAAGAAGCCCCAAAACATTTATGCGTGAAACCTTTCTAAATCAATGAAGTTAAACAAATCAAACTCCTTTCCATAAATACATTAAATTAAAAGAAGAGAAAAAAAACAAAATGACATTCTACATAAAGATGGTTCTCATCATTTTAATCCTACATAACATTGTTTCTGCCATTGGTGGGCATCTCATTGTCGATCTTTACAGGACCTGCAAGTAAGGAATGCAAAATGTAAGGTTAATTGCCTGTCAAATGCAATGCCGAATGATATAAAGATGTCAGAACAATGAGTGCATCTGTATCACCAACTTTGTAGTGATACCCTCAAGTTATTCCTGATAACTACCAAGTACCACCCCTCTCTTACCTTAAATTCTTGGTCATGAAGGCCACCACTTCTTCTGTACATTGCAGGATGGAGGAAGCATAATGAAACCCTCCCCTCAACCACCACATCACTTCATAATATCCATCTCTATTACCTTCTACATATGAATTCAGCTACCCAATTCTCTGACAAAATCCAGAAACCATCTTTGTCCTCTTCATCTACAACATCCCATAAATGGTGATTCAAACACTTGAATACAAGAAATTCCCCTCCAACAGAAACAGTAAAATCTTCTTTTAACAAGAAGATTCCTCCATGAACTACCAATTCTTGATCCATCCCAAGTCTCACAAATCAGAATTTCAAAAACTTAAATATCCTTGCTGGTATTATGAATTAGCCACACCATCCTTTTTTGTTACACCACCAAAAGTTTAATCACATCAACATGAATCAATAATCTAGCATCAATCTTCTCGTGGCTCCCTTCAGCACCTTTTTGGAAATAATCTTTCTACCAAGGTATGGACTTTATCAAAGTCGAGGAGGGTCATGACTGCCATTTCAGATTGGGTTAGAAAACTAAAAATTATCAACTTAGATGTGGTGAGTTTCAACTCCATGTGCTCTCCAGAGGAAACATTGCATAATCCTGAACAGCTGCAGGAACAAAATAAGGTTCAAGGCACACAATACGGAATTATATTACTCACTGCTAACTCTGATGTGAATCATGCCACTGAAGACTCCTCGTACATAAAAGGTAGCCGCCCTTCTCAACCACTCCTCGATCCAAAAAACCCCCCTCTTATTTTTTCATGGCCCTCAGTCCTATTCCTTTTGGTAGAAGATCCAGCCCCGGAGCTATTTAGCTTCCGAGCTAACCTCATGAGTTAACCCACTAGTAAACGTAGTGAGTCAACCCAACTGCACTAATGGAATCCGAGTCAGATTCCATACCCTTTTCTTCCTTTTCCGCCAGTGTTTCTTACCAGGGGTTGAGACGAAGTGGGGGGTCGTCTTCTTCTTAAAAGAATGTGAGATCTTCTACCTCCCGTCTCGGTCTGCAACAACCAAGAAACAAAAAAAAAAAAAAAGAAAAGAAAAGGGAGGCGGGTTTTGAAACCCCCTCCTCTTCCCTCCTCCTCTCTTCCTCCCCACTTCCCTCTCTTCTCTCTTTCTTTCTCTCCTTCTCCTGCATTCACTTGGCCAGTCATACACCAGAACTAATTCATCCATTTAAGCCATTTCTTCAAGTTTCATCAATCACTGACTGATCATTGTCAATTACTTCTACATCCATCCTTATTCTCCCCCTCCTACAGCTACTGAAGTACAAATATACATTGCTAAACTGAAAGCAGGATGAAGATGCTTCTCACAAGATGTAGCCTGCTGCTTTTTATGACAAGATTGATGCTTGAAAAGTTGATCGAAAGCTTCAACTTTCAAACTGTTCCATCTTTCCAAAATCAACTTCCAAAATAAAGATCGTTGTCTTTAGTTTTTAAAAAAGCAAACATTCATTCATGTATTTTTGGGATCTTCAACTGTATCGAAAACGAGTCACTTGCAACCCAGTCAAATTTTCATTTCTAGGAAACATGAATATGAAAATGTGTCCCCCCTCACCAAAATAATAAAGCCAATATTAGTTAATAAGATGCTTTCCTTCTTTACTTTTCATTTCCAACAGAAATTAATGATCCTATAATTGTTAACTTTAATGAACCGGTTAAACATGTTTACAATTTTCTTCCAATTTCTAAACTTACACAATTGGTAGCTGCACAACAACCAACTAAATCAAAAGAGGAAAATAAGAGAACGACAAAATTTCCAATAAGAATATTTGTCTGACAAATCTAAATCATTTCATATTACTAGAACAATGTACACATTATACTACACTTTCAGAAGCATAAATCCAATGTGATCTGAAAGCAGCTAAACTATGAATATCATATGGAACTTTATCCGATGCAGGTTCAACAACATTAGAAAAAGCATAAACTGAAATCAATCTCAGTATTATTTCACTGTAACAAGCACTCATATACACACCTGTATGCCACTATTGCAGCTTTATCCGCAAAATGAGTAAGAACACTGCAACTAACTAAGACACAACACGTAGATACAACTTTTTGCAGAGGCTTTCTGCAAAGAGATTGGATTGACAAGTAGCTCAGCTGATCAATAACAAAACTATCTATCTTTATTGTATGATAAATTAGGATCATAGAACTTAGAGAGGATGAAAGTTGAACATCAGGATGGAAATCTGATTACGACTTAAGAAGAGAGGAGGACCAATAGGCCGATAAATTTGAACGAATAAGGAGTTTATGGGAGAACTGCTACTCCTTATTACTGAATCTCTCGGCAATGATAGGACGGACATCATCAGCATCAACCAGGGTCTCTAGAAAGGGAAGTAATGAAACTAGTGCACAGTCTGATGGATCATCAAACCAACTCTTAATAGGAATCCCATTATTCACTTGCAACCGGAAAACCTGAAATCATAAAGAGAGAACAATTCTTCAAAAATCATGATTTGTTCTTCTTATGTTACTAAACAAAATTTGTGAGACTTTTTCCAATATTTTATGCCTCACGGTGTAAACTCCATGGAAACCATGACACTAATTGCTATATAATGGTGGAGAAATGCTATGCTTATAACACATTAGACTAGCTCAGACCCATTACTTATTTAACTTGATGAGTATATTGAAACAGAACACTGGGTTATTTTCACGTTTATAAGGTAAATAATATAAGAGAATCTGGTTATGATTATTTTCATATTTACAATACAAAGTGGTTTATATCAATCTAACAGTAGTTTTAGGGTCTTAACACTTTCAGTCTGACCCCATGGACGATGACATACTAGTTGGGGAAACGAATTTTGATTATGGCATACCATGCCTTTCTTCAAGAAATGCACACACACACACACTCAAACCAAAATCAGAACCATCAATTTAAATGAACAGAGAAAACAGTACCTGTGGAGAATTGTCAATTATGGCAACTTTTGCCAGGTCAACTCCAAGAACTGTCAGGTCTTTAGTGTAGCTACCATCTGAAAAAATGCATGATTCACGATAAGCACGTCGAGAAATAAGCCTTCCATCTGGATCAAGTATATTCAGTAGTTGTTCAGCATAGGTGCTTTGACTGGCTGTGAAGACAATGACTTCAAACATCTCCGCAACCCTTTGCAAGAATGTCTGAAGATAGGGCCTCTGCCGCACATACACAGTTTGTTCTTTCATGTTGAAGTAAACTTGAAAGGTGAAGTCTGCATTATCACAGTGTTCAAGTGTAGAGTGGACGAGAGTTTCTGCACATATGCAAACTAATGTTACAAAACTTCAATATCACTCATCTACGCCAACATCTCCGACCTCTCAAGCTTCTCACAAGCATCAACTCTGCAATCTACCGCATTTGAGCAGTATGATTGAAGAAATCATATTTGGTTGCTCACTTCAACACAGTTAAAGCATTGCATTGCAGGTTCCAGTCTTCGAAAAATTAGACCATTTGTGTTATCTTTCAACTTTGTGGATAATTATTTGATTTTGATACAATGGTAATGGATACTTGTTAGGTCCACTCTGTCCCCCCAACATCTAAAAGGAATTCAAAGCCCATGAAGAAGTATATCAAGAAATTAACGGTTCAAATAGTATAATCGATCTTACAGATATCAAAGGGCCAATAATTATTATATCTTGTAATATGAGAAGCATTAGATAAAACTTAAGACAAAATTTAAATAATAATATTATAAAAATAATGAAAGAAATACTTCTCTTACCATCCAAATCAAGTACTAGGGTGATAAGCTTTTTCCGTGTTTCCTTTGGCAATAATTTGGGCCGCAAACTTGGAACCACATCAGCTAGATCCGGGAAGTTTCTGATAAACAAGTGTGGATCAAAGTAGTCTGCTTCATCTGGGTCAACAGGGTGAGGATTAGCATTCAGTTCCTGGCTGCAGGATTTCATCTGATGGATTGCCAGATAAAAGCATGAATCACTTGAGTTCATCAGGTTTTCTTCACATGACTCAGTACTGTGGGTATTGGTTATTTCCATGGTTTCCTCGTACGCAGGCAGTATTATGTATCTCTCATCCAAATCATGCATCATACTTGGCTCCACAAATTCAAAATCAGGAAAGGGATTGACTTCGATAATATCATCAAATCCAGTACTCCCATCAAAAGGTAAACTAGCAACAGTCATGTCAGAGATGTAAAAATCTGATACATTGCAAGTTGGATAATCACAAGAGCTACAGCTGCCATCATCACTGTCATCAATTGCTAAGTGTGGCACATCCAAATCATCATCATTCCCTACTGCAAAATTAGGGGAAAGGTAAACATAAGGAGAAATATTTTCATTGGCAAAATGTACCATCATGAAACTTCAATGTAGAAACTATTTCAAAAATATTATGTATTAAACAAATTAAAGATGAAGTACAACCCTCAGACTTCATCAAGGTAGCAACATTTGGAGAAATATTTTCATTGGCCCGTCAAGAGATTAGTGGTGTTTCAGACTTCATTAAGTTAGCAACATTTGAATTAGGTATACGATTCTAAAGATGTAACCAAGAAAAGAACATTTTTTTTATCGGTGAAAGTATATTGTATTAGTATAATAATAGAAAAGAATACTTGACTAAAAATGAACAATTTGATTAAGGTTCCTGACTGACCAATCTGAGAGAGAACGTATTGGCAACATGTAACATTTCCAGCAAGCTTAGAACTACACTCAATTGAAAGGAATTTAATGACAGATCATACACACTAAATTCAAGCTTATGGCAGATCACTTCACCTTATAAGCTTCTATAAGCATTCATTAATCTTAGAGGCTTCTTTAAGCATATGATTACAATTTGGCAGAATAAGTGGTGGAGATGGATTTGGAGAAAGAAATGAAATGTGAGATTTGACCCATGAAGTCAAGGAATGATTCCATGACACCAAACATGTACGTTGTAGAGGCACAAGAACTTCGTAACCTGTAAAGTGTATCATATGAAATTTAGACTAATTTTCTTCTTAAATCGGGGGACCATGTGAGTGTGTGAGATATAAAGAAACTTCAGGTGTAGATCCAAGCTTTAGAAGGCCATTGGTAAAAAGAAAAAAGATATACCACAGCAAAGCCATATAAAAGAGGCCAGAAATATGAAAGTTTTGCATCAGGGTACAAATTCCAAAAGGGAAGAGTGATGCAAGAGCACATAACGAAACTAGTGACATTTTATACTTTTCAGATTTAAATCTTTATTATAGAACTGTTTTAGGATCCTGTTTTTTTTTTTTTTTTTTTTTTAATGTCATGTACTGGTCACATGAGTGTTTTGAGGGTAGATTTGCAGGTTTTTTTTTTTACAGATATCAGAGAATCAGCAGCTCTAAGGTTCTTTTGGGTCTTGCAGAAAGTAGAAACTCTAGAACCAATTATTTCAAGTTCCCTTTTAACCTACAGCTTTTAATCTTTACCCACTGTTCTCTGTTATTATTTTCATGCTACAAATCCATAATCTTCATCAAAGAGGAAGTAATAACTGAGGCCTGCGCTAAGCATGCAAGATCTGTATCATAATTCAGGAGTAGGAGAAAGGAAAAAGATACCTACTTGCAAGAGAAGGAAAAAGTAGAGATCTAGATCATGTTATACACATCAAGAACAATGACCATTAGATTTTGCTGAAGGACGATGAGATTAAAAAAAAAGGCAGAAGGCTAGCTTTAGAGAGGTGGTTAAAGGCATACATAGTATCAAGGAATTGTGATAAGCTATAATATTTGATGAACACAGGTCTTAAGACTGATTTTTTCTTCTTTTTTTTCTTCTTCTTCTTTTTGTATGTTTGATTGTCCATAATGGATCTAAGAGAAATGATGAACACAAGAAAGGCCTTGAGATTACTCAAAATGGAATTTGTGTTCATAATGATCTTTTTTCTTCCATAGCTCATAATGGATACTTTACAAATAGCATCCACACACCATGTACAATTCCTACAAGGGCCTAATGAAACAGATAATGATGTAGTCAAAAATGGTCCTCTCTAGTTTACCCGGTCAAATCTGAGAATAAAATTGAGGAGAATGAAAACAAGGAGAACCATGACGAAACATTAAAAATGGAGACAAAAATCAACCGACAAACTACATCCCAAGGTAGGGGAAGGAGAGTAGTAGCTAGAACTTCCTTCTTCCAGTTGTATTCTCATTCGAAGACTCAAAAAGAATGTGTCTTAACGAAAGGACTTACATATTCTCCCATAAAACCGATCTATGCCATCCATTCTAACCAAGGTTTTAACATTTAATCGGTATTGGATCAGGCACCAGCCCCCACCAAAGTTGATAGAAGTCTGTAAATATTAGCAGATATGTATCGGTTATCAGGCAATACCATTAAATAATAGAGGCAATTTGACAAGTATTGGCTGACACTACCAAAAACTTCATATCGGTTACCCACAAAATCAATACTTTAAACCTTGATTATAATCCAATCTAAACCATAAAAAAGGCTTATAATATGACTAGACAAAATCACACTAAAAATAATAAATGACTAGCACATGACTTTTTAAGTGAATAAAACATGACAAAACAACAGTATTTGGACTGAAAAGTTGAGGAAAGGACATAAAAGGAAACAAACTAAAGACATAAAGGAGGATTCAAAGGTCCTCACTTATATCCTTTCCTGGGCTGCTTCATGTGGTGTTTCTTGGCAAAGAAAATCAATTTGTACCAAGCTTTTGCATCAAATAGTAAGGAAACTATATTGTAGAAAAAAATGCATACTTTATACATACGAAGTGTATACAACAAGCTAGAGACTGAAACTACAATTAGCCTTTGCAAGTTACAAAAAATAAAAACAACGGTAGTATCTGTTGTCATACAGAGACAAGTATATTTCTGAGTGGACCAGGTTTGCTTAGGATACAGATCAGATTGATTTCAAATATGAATACAATGAAAGATCGATAGATTTACTATTTCAAAACTAAAAGTATTCAACCAACAAGACTCAAAAGGTTGTACCTGCAAAATTATATAAACTTGTCTCACAATGAAGTTCACTGGACTCCAGAAAAGGTGAGAAGATTGTTTCCAAGTTTGCTGGGCATGTAGCTGGTGAAGTCTCCTGCAAGTCAAACCATCATCATGTCATCAATTAATTAAGGACCATATTGACAGAGTTCTCCATGTAGAAAAATGAATCACCTTGAACAAATAAATAATAGTAAAAAAGGGGGAATTTTCGTCTAGCTCTTCAGGGGGCATTACATGATAGAATGTCTGTCTTTTTATGATTCTTTCATGATGAACCATAGCATCTGTAGAAGCATCAGGCTTCTTTCCTTTTTAAGGCAGGGGCTTATGCCACAGTAAAAGCTGACATGACCAAACCAGACCATCCATCTAACACAGGATCATCCAGAATAGACAACAGACTGCCCTCCAACATCAACCCCATATCCTACCATGAATTCCCATGATGACAGCCACTGATTTATTTCTTGCTTAATTATTTTCCCCCCTTTGTGTCACTAAAATTTTGTGAGGAAAGTGATCATTTTTGCCATGTGATAAAGGTCCTTTGGACTAAAATTTTCCTTGTGAAGGGATGACAAGATCATGGAACACTTCTGGGCCTCTGGCAGCTAACCAGCAGTAAAAGAATCACATTATGTGTTTATAAAGGAAATTTAATGTCACATGCTTCTTTGATTCTCAAATTCCTTATTCTAAGGTGAGATATTTCCCGCCAATATTTGAAAGATTCAATGGTCAAATTGTCACCAACAACATAGTGGTGCTAAGTTAACTGGTGACTTGAGAAAATACAGTGTATTAGATAAACATATCAGGATAACAAAAAACACAATGCATAAACCTAAGAAAATGCGAGCATATATTGAGGCACTTACACTTTAATATTTTTTGATTGACATTATCCTAACGAAAGAAAAGTGTAAATTCATGATAACTAATGTGTACCATTCTTCCAAGAGGTGCAGAATCAACTAAAGATGATGGCCGCTTATGAAATTGAAGGTTTTCTCGATCCAGCAATTCTTGATGATTGATGGTTTCATCACTTCCACTTTTCTGAGCAGATTCTTTAATGTTGGAAGCAACTACAGCAATGAGAGTTAAGAATATGAAATTTCATAATAAAATATTCATTCATAATTGAAAAGTCTATAAAAGTTAATATGGGGTTGTAATAACATATCTCAGAAAACCAAATAGACAACATACATAATCTTTAAGACTAACTTAAAAAATTCTTCAAATGGTTCAACCTTATCGATGCTGGCATAAAGGCTTCTTAACTGGAAAAGAAAGTGTAGCTGCTTACCATCCTGACCATGTTGAGTAGAACTATCCAACTCTGCAGTTTCTTTAGATATCCTGTCTTGGGAGCATTGGGGGCATGAATTCTTGGATATTTTATTTGAGTTCCGACAGACACGGAGACCATTTCCTTCTCTTAAGGAACCGGTGCTTAATTTGGCTTTCATTTTTAATGCTGGCATTTGAGCTATACAGGAGGTATGTACCAGAAGCTTAATTTAGGAAAGCCAAAGGGGAAAGAACTCCTCTGTACATATTCCAGTAATATCAGCAGTAGATATAAGTTATAAAGAAATATGGTAATGGAGCATTTTCATTACTGCAAATCTACACATATAGAGAACTAGAACATCATATGCATCACCATAAATGATTAAAATCAACAATACAAAAAAGATTAAAGAAGAGAAGAAAGGATGATAAATAAGGTAGAAAATTGATACCAGCACTGAAGGTTTTCCAATGGCGTTCTATCAGATTGTTGGCATATTGTTAAAGAGGGTCTCAATAATGTTTTCAACGAATTTCATTATACAGGTGTAGTTAACAAAAGTATGAATGCCACTTTCATTGCTCTCCTCTCTAAAACAATGGAGGGCTGAACCCTACAGGTTTTAGACCCATAAGCCTTGTCCAGAATAAATTTTTGTCTAGTAGCACAATAACAATCTCTACGACTACAAGTCAAGGGGCTATTATTTGTGGTCCAACAATCCAAAATGTTATCTTAATAGCAAACCAAAAAAAAAAGCGTCAAAGAAAGGATGATCAGAGGTGATCGCATGAGTAGTACTTTGTAGTATAGTTCTGACATTTTATATTTGATTGTGCTTCTGCTGATTCTGAGCGGCTAAGTTGGAGGTAGCATATGTATTAATGCTATCTATCTATATATATCGTCGTTATTCATCAAAAGAGAGAGATAGATAGAGGATGAAACCTGGTCAAGGGGGAAAAAAGCCTATGACCATGTGGAATTGGATACACTGGAGAGAACCTCTTGTAAAAGCGGCATGAATTCAAATATATGGGACATTATTATTCCCACTCGAGGGTCAATTTGAAATGCCCTTTGAGCATTATTCGTACTATCCTTCTTTCATTCTTTCCCCATACCAAAGTATATATGGATTATGGTAAAAGTTTCTTGCCAGTAAAGTTTAGGGTCAATTACTTAAGACACCACATGTAGTTTGGCCATTACACATGGATACCCCCTCAAACCTTTAGTGTGGCACGTACCTCCCTTATGTTAATACACCATCCACAAAGGAAATGGAATATTCTCTAACAGCCTACTTCATCATATTTAATAGATATAGATTCCTTAGATATATATATATATATAAACATTTCGTGACTTTATCAAAAAAAAAAAAAGATATTTAAGAGATATAGATACCCCTATCTCATCTCTCAAACTATTTTAAGGACACCAAAGCCCCCACCAAAACAATTGGAGGTTTAGAATCATCATAACCAATAAAAACTAAGAAAAAGTAAAAAATAATGATAAATTTGAAACGATAAAAACAAACTAGGTAGAGAAAAAAAAAAAAAAAAAAGAACAGTATACATGCTAAAAAACAAAAAACGTTGCTATTGTCTTTGGGTAGAAAAAAGTAGAACATCAAACCTGAAAAAAAAAATGGAAATAGTTGCCATAGTCCTTGGATTGAAAAACAAAAGTTCAAATCTTCAAAAGAAAATGTAAAAGAGAGATAGGCCCAAGGATTAATCAAAGAGAAGCAAAGGATAACGGATTAATTGTCTTCCAATTGTTTCTGTCACCTACTGTTATACCCCCTATAGTTTTGGCAGAGAAGGGAGGTAAGTGTCACACTAAAGGTTTGGGAGGTCTCAATGTATTTTGACTAAATTATTGAGGGTGTGCAAGTAATTCATCCTAACGTTTATCCTGTTTTAGAAATGCTCCAATCCAAATCTTGGCAAATAAATATCAAGTGGAAATAGCCAGAGATTCCAATTTTGTTAGAGAACCTAAACAATCACAACTTGAGGATCTTCCCCTCTCCTAGATTGAAAAAGTGTACTTGTCAACATCCTGTCAATGATATATGGTCCTTGTGGGTGGGGTCATTTATCCGGGGCTTACCGTATTCCCACTAAGTGGGGTTGGGGGTTCCACATCACCAAACAAAAAAAAACATTCTGTCAAGAGAAGAATTTGGACTCAATCAAAAACACTGTTGGCTGGTAAGAATTAGATATCAGTGTCTTAGCATTCTCGTATGTACAAATCCAAAGTACCTCTCAAGGTAAATGATTTTGTTTGGATACCTAATAGAAAATATTAACATCCACAATACTCTCCAGAAGAGAAGGAAGAGCAAGGCCATCTCCCCTCATGTATGTGTGTTGTTCTTAAAGGCAGAAGAGTCAGTTGATCTTCTATTTCTTCACTGCCAGTTTTCCTAAAAAATTTGGACTCCATTAGCTTTGAGGATTTTCATTGGTGGATCCTACCAGGCATCTTGTGTAGATTGGGTATTACCCGTGCTTTGGCCAACAGGGGAACAATTATCTGCATGATAAGAGTGCTTCATTAGAAAGAAGCAGGATAATTTTTTATCACAAGAGTGCTTCTCTCGTGTGTTATTGACATGGTTACACTAGAACTTCCTACTTGGGTATCTATCAAAAGGAGTTCCAATTAATTCTTTTGGGAGACATCATTTGATTTCGGAAAACAATTTTTTCTCCTATAAACATCGCATTTCAACATCCAGAGTTTGAATTGTTCGACCTCTCAACTAGTTAAATAAACACTAATTGCTGCTCTCTGTGGAATTTGGATTCATCAGGGAATACAGACGTTCGTAGCGACGGAGAAGAGAGAGGGATTTATGTCTACTCTTATTGTGCTCCCTCAGGTTAGGGGGAATCAAACAAAGCATAAGCTATATACTTATTAGCATCAAGAGGGTGAAAAAGATCAGAGATCACTAACCTCATCATAGAAAGAGCTAAATCAAATGCCACTTCTTAGGGTAAAATAATAGACCCAGGACCTTGGAGGATTGCCCAATTGTTAAAATACATCTATGATCTATCATTCTAGTTAGATAACTTATTCTCTTGGGTTCCTAGATCAGCCAATTCAGATGTAGATTCAGGTACAGATTTAACAAGCCTAAAATATTACAAAAAAAGAGAAAAACTGTTAAAGGACCCACAGGTCATTCCTGAAACCCACTAATGAGTAGGCTAACAGAGAATATAATAAGGAGTGTAGCTGTATTACTTTAAGCCTTAGCCCGCTTTGATTCCAAGATTTTTTTTTTTTTTTAAATAACTTTGGATCTGGACGGTCTGTGTTGGACATTTAACTTAAGCTCGGATGTTTCTTGCTCAGCAATTTAAGTGCTTCTGGACTTAAAACCTATATTTGCTTATGTAGTTACAACTTTAAGAATAGACCAAAGAACTATTTTTTTTCTACTTAGCTTTCAAGCTATTGTTTTCAAGACCTTCTAAGAAGTTTGTTCCTTCTAAGTATCGAAAATCTCTACGTTCATGTAGTCACTAGCTAGCTCTAGCTCTTCACAGATGGTGATATTTGTATATCTTTCTGCATCTATTCAGATGATAAAAAATTCTAAATGCTAAAATATAGCTGAGAGAAATCTCATCAATCCTAGTACATGCTGTTTTTTATTTGTATCTACAACTTTAAATTTCCCTGAAAATTAGCACAATATTGCCTAAAGTTTTTCATTTCGAACAGTGCCAAAATTTCCTTTGCATCAATATTTTCCTTATCTTGAAATGAATTCACTTTTTTTTTTACACGAAATATTTCGAAGAGGCAAAATTCCATCAAAAATTTACTCGATATTTCTATATTCCAAAGGTGAATTTTTTTTTCCTCTCAAAATCGAAGTCATTTGTATAACATAGATGAGGGTTTATTTAGTTTCAACCAGATGTGAGATATTGAGATGGGGAGTGGATAGATGAAAGATTGGGAAAGAAGATTAGAATTAAACTCTTCTAAGAGAGTTTAGAGTAGATCCAATATGGGAAAAAGTACAGTCAATTGATATTGTTTAGACAGTCTAACAAGTATGATGATTGCAACAGTACGAGTAAGGTGGTGCAAGTAAAGGTTTTAGAAAGAAAAAAAAAAAAAAAAGGGCAAATGAAAGGCTTCTAGGGGACGTGGACAAAAGTTGAAGAGAAAATAATGAAGAACGCATAGAATAACCAAAAATATGTTCTCGACAATCTAGAATGGCTGAACAGGATTCGTCTTGCAGACCCCTACTAGTTGGGAGAAAAAAATTTCAATGACTATAGATGATGAATTCAGGAAAAGAAAAACAACTAGCTTTTTCATGATTCTTAAATAAATGATTAGAAACAATCATTCATATTAAAAGAAAAACAATCAGAGTCAAAGATAGCTAGCGAAAAGATATTTCAATTGCAGCTTTAGAGGAAGAAGGGGAGTTGGACAGGATTCTGATGCAGGGATGAATGTGTCTAGAAGCTTCCAGCAACCAATTAGTAAGTCAGATCCTATGCTTTAAGTTAGTCACCTAAGTGTTCATCTAAATACTAGCACATATTTATATCTACAGACCTTAAATCATCATTTTCATCCACTTCCTTGTCCCCACTATTTTTGTCAGAAATATAAATCCAATTTCACAGATCATAACTCCTCTATTAGTCCATATTATTTTGAATCCTTTCACTCACTTTATCCAAAATCATTTCCATCCAACTGCACCCTCGCACTCCTCAAAAAACAGAAGACATTCACTTCTGTTCAAATAAATGGTTTTCCTCTAATTGATCGCCTACCAAGGCTATCTACCCCTAGGTTCCGGGAAGCACTCATGATCTTTACATGTTTTGGTGTATAATTAAAAACTGTTTTGAATTTGACTACTAACAGGTTTTCCCTTGAATTACAGGAGCCCAAGAACCTTACAATTCAAGTCATCAAGCGGCTGATGACGAAAAAAAAAAAACCTTTATAAAATTGTAATAAGAAAATTAAAAAAAAAAAAGAAAAGAAAAAAAAATAATAATAACAATAATAAAACTCCTTGCAAACATGAAGGTAACAGATAAACGGGATTTCACCAAACAAAATAAGGGAGGGAGGGGGGGTTGAGAACACAAGCGATATCAACCAAATCTAGCTGGACGTGGAAAGAATTCAAACAAACAGAATACCCTACTTCATAGTAAGTCAGAAAATCATAAAGCCTGATCATGGAATCGTCAGAACTCAAACAAACAGAATACCCTTCTTCATAGTAAGTGAGAAAATCATAAAAACCTGATCATGGAATCATCAGAATTCAAACAAACAGAATACCCTTCTTCATAGTAAGTCAAATAAACCCTGATCATGGAATCTTCAAGAGTTTCAAGTAAACAAGAAAAATCGAAATCAACCAGCTACCTTCTTCCAAAATAATATTCAACGATCACAACTCAAATCACATAATCACAACAATTCAAAAAACAATCAAAATATACCCAATTCACCCAAACCATGATTGACAACAACCCACGAACCCAAAATCTCGTAACAATACCAGAAACAACAAATAAACACAGCAACTAAAAATAATAGAGAAACAAAATAACATCAAAACAAAGATGACTAGCAACAGTAAAGAAGAGATCAACAACTAAAAAAATCAACAACGAATCTCAGAAAAATCTTTAGATACCTGTAGCAACTAACCCTCTCCCTCTCCCTCTCTCTCTCTCTCTCTCTCTTTCTCGTTCTCTCAGAGGAGAGACAGAGAGAGAAAAGGAGAAAAAGGAAGTCTAATCAAAGCCCCTGCAGGTTCAATTTAGAACCATCAGGCTGGGATACGTTGATTGTTGACCTCGTATCCAACGGACGGCTTGGATCTGATCTCCGTTGATTAGTTTTGACCGATGATATTTCGAAACGTGGATTTAATATCCAGCTCAGCAAGGGCAGTCGACACGTGCGGGGACGCGGAAAGAAAGGAGCTTTGAGAGGCGGTAGAAGCCTAATTGTCGTGGACTTGCCCGAACCAATTGACTTCTTGCGGGTCCCATCTCATTTATTTTATGGATATGTGTGTTGATTACGGCAATACAATCTGGACCGCCCATTAGTTGAGATCTACTACACTTGCGAAGAGAGTTAATATCAGATGAAAGGAAGTGATTTACCCAACATGTCTTTGATAAATGAGACAACAAATTCAGTGGCCTGTGCACACTTTTTCGAAAAGTGGAGCTGTGGACCCGACCCTAATTAGAGGTCAATTGTGTCAATTCCAAATTCCAATAATCAAGGTTTCAAGTCTCGGATCATGGATCGGACCGGTCCCGGCCAATTCTGATTCGGTCGCCGGTCTAGATTCGATATAAAAGTTAGATCGCCCATTAAAAAAGAAAAAGAAATTGGATCGGTTAGTATCATTCGTCGTTCGTCATACCGACCGTTGGAATGGCAATACCGATCACCGGACCGACTTGACTGGTCGCTAGACCACGTGTACAGGTCGATACTAAATCGTTCCAAGTCAATACCTATTGGATCATTTCTTTTATAAATTATAAAAATAAAAAAAATAAAAAAATACTTTGGATTGGTTGGACCGGTTGTACTGGCTGGTCAGTACTGTACCAGTTGGACCGGTCCAATCCAAAGCCACTTGATATAATCCGTGTATCATGGCTTGGGACCAGATCAGTCCTAACCGATCTTGTTACAGATCGGCCGGTACGGACCGGATCGGTCCTATCCCATGCCAATAATGTTTGGGTTTAGCTTTAGGATTGGATTCGGCTGGAAGTTTGTAACAATCGGAGAGCCCAGCTCAGCCGGACTTGACTTGCAGAAAGAAATTCTTAATTTGGATCGATATGAGCCTGGTCCGAACTGAAAAGAAGTTAAGGAGCTCAATGGTTTCGAGTTTTGGTCAATTACGTATAACGATTTAAGGCCCCGCCCATCTCTTCTTAACATGTTTCGGCTCATACATGTCTAGTTGAACCAGCTCATGGATTAACCTATATATCAGGTCCAAGCCCATTAGTTAATTGTTGACTAGGGCAGGCAATAGGACGGGTTGGGAAATTATAGAATCGAATCTAACCTGTCAACTCATTTGTTATTTTAATTAACTAAATTAATTCATTTATCTTCAAATTCAATTTTAAAAATAGATTTATTGATAATTTTTAGGAGATTGCAAAGAAGCCCCGTTGAGAATTTAAATAGAAAAGAGACACAAAGATAAATATAGAAATTAACTAATCTTAATCTCTAATTAAAAAATAAATTCAAAACATTTCTAAATATTTCAATCAAATCGTGATAATCACAATTTTCTCCTTGAATCACTTTTTTGATCAAATCTTCATTCTCGTCGCTGCTTGAGTTGATAGGATACTCCTCCACTCACTGTATTACCATGCTCTCAAATATTTGCTCTATTAATATGTAACCTCATTTAACGTACTAGTAATAGTGCACGTGTATTGCACATGATAAAGAGTTTGAAACAATTTAATAAAGAGAATGGTATTAATATTTTTAGTTGAAACAATATCACAGCGGATAATATTAGAGTTTGAAACAATTTCGTAAATAGGATGATATCAATATTTTTAATTGAAGGAAAAAAGGAAAGCTTTATATCATGGAAGTACCATAAAACTTCTTTAAATAAATTGTTTTTTGTATCCCTCGCGAGAGCCCACATAATAGGTAAAATATGCTTTTACATTTTACACACAAAATGTATATCTAATACTAATATATTTTAATTTTTATTTATTACATTGTTGTCTATTTCCTTGATAAACTCAATTCTAATTCTAACATGCTTCTTTCATACATAATTATTGTAGATGCATAATTATTGTAGTGACTTAGACCCAACTGAAATAATTATAGATTAAATTTTAAGTCATTTATTAATTATATACTGGGAATTTATGAAAGACACAAGGTAGGATTTGACTAATTAACAATTATGAAAAACTATAGGGTAATTACCTAATTAATTAAGAATTAATTATATAAACTGGACTTTTAATCTAAATAGATTAGAACACTAAACTGAACTAATTGGGCCCAAAAACCCAATAAAAAGTCAAATATGACTTAAACAGGTATTTATAATTAAATATTTAAGGGAAAAATTAACATAATCAAACACACGACTGATTCTCTATTATTCGAAATTTAAAATAATCAATTTGAATTCAAATTAATTAAACAAGATAGTTCAAGGAGACTAGGATACCTAGAAAATAGGAGGATGAGAGAGAATTGTCTCTCTAGGCTTGGACGTCCAAACCAAGGAAGAAGAAGAAGGAAGTGTTGGTTTAGGGTTGCAGAAAAAACTAGACAATGAAGAGACCTAGACGAAAGAAAGAAAAAAGAAGAAACATAAGGAGAAGGAAGAAAGCAAGGACGCGAAAGAAGTTGGCTAATGACGGTCATGAAGAAAGTGAGGATGATGATGGCTGGCTGGAGACCAAGGACAAAGGAAGAGGACTTTGACCAAACAGCTTCTGAAGAGAAGAGAGCAGATCGATGAAGGCCTATACTAGACTAGATTAGAGACCCGAAAAATGAGGTAGAGATTCCTGCATTTCTACGGTAACCATCTTTATGTATGATTTCAATACTATGGGTATAAATGGAATGCATGATCTTGAATATTAAGACATGTTATATCTAAGATCTAGTGAAGTTAGAAAGAATTGATGCTATGTTGTTTGTTTGATGATTTGCATGCGAGAACTATATTGCTGCGTAGTTTGATGTTCTGATATGATCATATGGTTCATGTGTATGTACTTAGATCTATAATTAATTGTTGATGGATTTACTTATTTAGATCTATAGAACAAAATAGGGTTTTTTTGTGTTTGATGTTTGGATCATATGAATAGGTTGTAGAGATTGAAAAATCAATGTTAGAACCTTAGAAAAACTTAGCTTTGAGTATAAGCACGAAGCCCTAAAAGAAAACCCAGAAAATTGGCTGAAATTGTCGTTCGGTAGGATCTCGACAACTATCGAACACCTACCGAAAATCCCTATGTTTACTCTCGGGGCTTTCTACCGCGGCTCGGTAAGAGTCCTACCGAGGAGCTCGGCAGGAGTCTCGGCAGCTACCAAGGTCCAAATGACTTCAAATTTTAGGGAGAGTTTCCCTAGTAAGTTGTGCACATGCCTACATAGTTGGCTTGTTGCAAAAGACCTAGAATTGGTCGAATCTTGAAAGTGTAGAAGGTCTTAAATTCAGGATTATTGAATTGAATTGAATAGAATATGAGGTGATATCGACTCAAGTGACTTGGATATGATCATAGGACCTCAAGATAGGATCAATATGACTAAAGATGGTCACGTAGGACTTGAATAGTTGAATGGTGCTCACGGCATCAAATGTTGGCTTATGTTTAACTTATGTTGACTTCTGTATGACTTATGTTCGACCTTGATGATGTTTGACTTGAATGATTGAATGAGGGTATTGTGAGTATCCATTACTGTGAATGTTGTTTGTTTTTATATGACTTGAATTTGTGATGGGGATGGGTGAGCTTCCACCATTGGTGAAAGTCCCTAAAGGATAGGCATGGCATGGGTGTATTCCACCGTGGATAAAAGTCCCTAAAAGGAAATGTCTATACAGGTGTGCTTCCACCGTGGGCAAAAGTCCATAAACGGAATGTGGTCTAATAGCGTATCCCACCATGAGTGCAAGTCTCTTATGGGATAAGAATGGTGGCTTTCCTCTATGGGTGCAAGTCCCTAAAAGAATGGTTACTGATACTGGTGTATTCTACCGTGAGTGCAAGTCTCTTAAGGAATAAGAATGATGGCTTTCCTCCGTGGGTGCAGGCCCTAAAAGAAAGGGTTACTGATACAGGTGTGTTCCCACCGTGGGTGAAAGTTCCTAAAGGAAGGATACAGGTGGCTTCCTCCGTGGGTGAAAGTCCTTAAAAGTATGGCGTGTTACTGGTGTATTCCAACGTGAGTGAAAGTCTCTTAAGGAATAGGAATGGTGGCTTCTACCGTGGGTGCAAGTCCCTAAAAGGACGGGTCGTATGATCATGAGTTGGTATGAGCACGTAATTGAGCTAGGCCTGGTTACACCCTGCATTACATTGCACATCATTTCACTCCATGCTTGCATCATACACTTACATTGCATTACACATGTGTTTGAGTTGACTGTGGTGCATATTCATTATGACTTGCTTGAATTGACTGTAATTGTGATTGGGTTGCATTGGTAGTAGCAAGGTGGGACCTTGTGGTTACTGGTCGTAGTAAGGTGGGACCTTGTGGTTACTGGTCGTAGCATAATGGGACCATGTGGTGTTTGTTTATGTTTGATTGGTTGTAGCATTATGGGACCATGTGGTGTTTATTTATGTGATTGATTGGTTGTAGCATGGTGGGACCATGTGGTGTTTGTTTATGTATTTGATTGACCGTAGCATGGTGGGACCATGTGGTGTTTGTTTATGTATTTGATTGGCCGTAGCATGGTGGGACCATGTAGTATTTGTTGTGGAACATAGTAAGACTGTGATTGCTGTGATCTTTGTTGTTGTGTCGTATGGTGGGATCATGTGTATGCATACATGTTTGTTTTGGAACATGGTAGGACCATGCGGAATATGTTAAACATGATGGAATCATGTGGTAGCATTAACATAGTGGGACTATGGGATTTGTAAACTATTGACTTGTTATGACTTGATATTGTATGGTTTCCATGTGAATAGAGACGTTATACGATGATTATGTTATACATACTAGTATGTGAGATTTAGTATGATGACATGTTTAAATTTATTTGACTGTGATATTAAATGATGGTTGAAATGCATGAACTAATTGTACTGTTATGCATGCATAAAAGTAGATATTGTAGTCTCGTTGGATTTCTTTACTAGGCTTCAGCTGATCATTATATCTACAGGTCATCAGTACATCTGATCCTGGCAAGCTGGAGTGGAGATGTGCTTGCATTTGAGATGCTTGCATTAGAAACTTTACTACATTACTTTTATTTCAGCTTTTATGTTATTGGTTTGACCCCTGGTAGGCAGAATTTGTAATAGAGATCTCTTTAGATTTGATTACATTACTTTTATTCAACCAGGTAAAGGTTGGTTATGTGACTGGTTATCTGTATCCACGTGGTGGGTCCGAAAGTCAATTTATTCGAATCATCGAGATCCTATATCTCGGATTTGGGGCATGACAATTATAGACATATCAAATTACTTTTGGATTGCTTAGAGAGGAGCCTAAATCTACACAAAGAAAATGAAAGGGTTAAGAAAAAATTAGAGTGGAGATTTCAATATTAAAAATAATTTTCTTAATATATATAAAACATTACCTTTAATAATGACACTTGGAATGTGATATTCAATTGATAATTTTTTTTTATAGGTCAATTGCACATCTCCATGCTCTTTTTTTAAACATAAAAGATAATCAATTAAATCATTTAAAAAAAAATAAAGATGAGAAAATAAAATCTCTTATAAAATCCTGTTAGATGTATGAGTTGGTTGACCCGAGTGGCCCGACGTATTTTGGGCCAACCCGAGCTCCCACTTAAAGTTGGGAAGTTCATGTTTGGTGTTAGACCAAGTGTGCATCGAGGTACGTGATCCGAGTCATCTACAACCTTCATTGGTATCAGAGCTACTACGATTTGTCTTCGTTGGATTGTGGTATGTCAAGAAACCTCCTCTAAGAAACAACCTAGTTGCTATTTTTGTAGAAAATAGTATGTACAATGCATGATTGCATCAAGGATCAAAAGAGAGGATTGTTTGAGCAACCATTTGTTGAGATCACCATTGTTTTGCGGTGTGAATTATAAGTTTTTAACACCTAAAAATGATGGGTTGAAGAGATTAGAGTAGATTTTTAATCGAATTAATAATCTGTTTTAAAAAATCCAGATTTCCTCTTCTCGGTCGACCAAAGCGACTCTGCGGTTGACCCAACATACCCTTCTCGGTCGATCGAACAAACCCCTCGGTCGACCGAGCAGCGATAGACAACAGCATACAAACATGTTGCAATTTGCGCCTGGAGTGTGTTCGGTCTATCAAAGGACCGACCGGATTCTCCTCAGTCAACCGGACAAGAATCATCGATCGACTAGAGGACCCAAAAAATTCATAATTAATTTTAAATAATTTATTTTGAAATCTAATTAAATTTATGCCTTTTATATGATATGTTAAGAGTACTGAGGCATGATTTAATAATTTATCTAGATGGGTTTTGCATATTAGGGATTAGTAGTATTAAAATTTTATTATATTGGTGATGATTATACATTACAACCCATGGTCTAGTGTGTTTTGGATCTGATAAATAAAATATTAATATTATTGTTTAATCCTAGATAATTGTGCAAAATCAACAATGTGTGTATATGAGATGATAATTAAATGTGTAACTTTAATTGTAGTGATATTACTGCTAAGAGTATAGTAATTGACCTAAACTAAGGGTGATAAATTGGATTGTAAGAACTATGACATTTGGCATAGGAAGATCCAATATCTCCTCGATGCGTCTGAGGCTCTAGAGACTTTATTACATAGCCTAGTTTATCTTGAGGGGACTACTCTTCAGCATCGTAGAGACATAGAGGCCTATCAGGCTTAGGCCAATAATGATCGTTATGCACCATTTACTATGTTGAGTAGTATGCACAATGATCTTATTAGCGAATTTGAGGCCTATAAGACTGCACTTGAGATGTGGAACGCACTGAAACTCGCATTCGCTGGTACTTTGGCTACCAGGTTACGTACACTGACGATGAAGGTTGAGACATACAAGATGCCTCCCAACGTGAGCATGGTTGAGCATCTTAGGAAGATGTCGTCTATGATATGAGATCTGAAAGTTGCGAGGAACATCCTGATAGATGAGTAATAGATTCTTACTATTTTAAGATCCCTACCTGACTCGTGGGAGCAAATGAAGCCCACCATGATGCACAACAAGAACATTAAAATGTTCAACGACTTGGTGAGTCATCTTGAACTGGAGGTAAAGCGTCAGATCGCAAGGTCTAACAACGCTGTGCTTTTAGCCGAACCAGCGAAGCGCAAGATAACCAGGTCTAGGCGCAAAGATAAGGTACCCCTAATAGTGGAAATAGTTGGAGAAAGTGCCTAAGGCAGGAAAAAGGTACCAAACACCTGGAGATAGAAGCATGGAGGAAAGAGAGACATGTCTAAAGTGATTGCAATAGCTAGTTGAGTTTCTTTAACTAGTTTTTTCCGTTATTTTCAGTAGAGACTGTCTCCATTTCTTTAGTCAGTTTCATATGGTAGGAGATTTATTTCTAATGGTCTGTTTAAACTTGATATTAATAATTCATGTGATGCAAATTTGGTTTCTAGTTTGACTTCTCATGATGATGATGTTATTGTTTCTGATTCATTGAGATGGCACACATAGGGTTAGAGAGGATGAACCGATTGGCTAAATCAGGTCTATTAGGATCACTTGCCAAGGTTCAGTTACCTGTTTGTTAGCATTGTTTGGCCAGTAAGTCATGTAGAAAACTATTTGGTAAGACAGTGAGAGAAAATGTCCCTTTAGAGTTGGTCCCTTCTGACATTTGTGGACCAATCAATGTTAGGACCCGCCACATAGAATCCTATTTCATCACATTCATAGATGGTTACACACGATACGGTTATGTGTACTTGATTTCCCACAAATCAGAAGCATTAGATTTTTTTGGTAAAAAAAAATTTAGACGCTTTATTGCGAAAGTTGAGAACCAATATAGTTAAGGTGAAAGCTGATTTATGGTGGATTTATGTGTTAGGGTTTTAGATTGATTGATAACCAGTTTCATTGATGCTTTCGTGGTGTCATGCGATTGGTGCTGATGATGAGCCAATTTGAAAATTGATTTAAGACAATGATAAGGTGACACCTGGCAAGGTCAATTATGTAATTATACACTCTATTATTCAAAACCATGAATAAATAATGTATATTCGAAATTTCGTATGTTACTTCAAAAGCCCACTCTTGTTGGGAGAATATTATCACAATTGTTCATTTCGAAAATGCCCATTTAGCATGGGAGGATTATTTCGAAATCAACACACAATTAGAGGATCTACTTGAGATGGACCTGAAATCAATATTCTTTCGAAAGACAACTTTCAAAGTGTTATATTGTCTTTGATCTTATATACAAGACATTAAGGAGTAATTTAGGTTAGCCACCTCGAGAGGGCTAATTCGTCATCATAAGTATATTAATATCTCATATAATAAAGTTGTCAGCGTGATGCTATTTTGATGTTGTATTTCGAAATAGTCATTTTCGGGCATTTCAAGATAACATCTTGAAATGACCAATTTATTATCCCAAAGTCATATTCTGAATCATCTTTAGGGATAGTCATATAAGTAAATTGAAATCAACCTTCGAGATAGTCACTCGAAATGATCATTATGAAAACATAATGTGAAAACATAATGTTATGAATTATAAGAGAATATTCCCTGACATTCATTACTCCTCGAGCTAGTAAATTCGAGGTTATTCATTCAAAGCATAGGGGGAGTTAAAAATTAGACTTTCAGGAATGGAGGGCCAGAGAGACAAGTCCTATCAAGATCCTCGAAGATCTTGTAGCATTTAAGGGCTTGAATCAACACAAAACAGGAACGTATCATTAACTTTATAACGTCATATTCATTACTAATTTGAACGTTTCAAGTACATTCATTAAACCGTTATGATCTTTGATGAAGCGTTTTGAACATTCAAATCAAAACACTTGTATACATTAATGAAACGTTTTGAATGTATTGAATGAAATATTGTGAATGGTCAAGTAATGAGTATGAGGCAATAAAAGGACAATGATGCATCAGAAAGAGGAATTGGATTCCTTGGCATTTGACATTCTTTGAGAATCAACAGAGCTATGTTTTGAGAATTCACTTTCTGAATCAAGTTCTGTGGTGATCTTTCTGTTCATTCCTTACTGATCTCTGTTCCTATAATCTTTATCTCAACCCACAAGGAAACCTTACATTGGAACGGTCATCTTTTGATTTAGGCCAATGTAAGCGAGTATTCGAACTCTTTGTTTCTTAAACCACTTGAGTCAATTGACATCTGATTGTCAAATTGGTTATTTACCAGTTTGTACATCACCATTTTTGTCGACTCCACTGGGGAACTTGAATTGTTTCCTTTCTTTTGTATTGAGATCAGTCTAAAGTTGCTCAAATGGTCCTAGAACTTCCTATCGTCACTACTACCGGAACTCAGGATCTTCCTGTGGACCCTGTGAACATTGTTCCCACAGTTGATCCAACTATCACTACTGTTCCATTAGCATCTGTCCCTTCATCTTCAAATGCAACACATAATGACAATTCAATAGTCATTTCTTTGCTAAAAAATATAGCTGTCATGCATCAGCAATTGATGGCTGTCTTAGCCAGGAAAGCCGCAACTGTAGCTCAAGCAGGCTACATACCATCCTTACCACAATCAGCCACCACCACTAATATTTTGAGGGAGGAACCTATCAAGCATGCTTTTGAAAGTTGTCCTGGTATTTTGCCACCACAGGTAATTTTACCTCCAACAATTGCTCCATCATCCGTTTCACTAGCCTTAACAACCTCACTTCTCATTTTGCTACTCTTGATGAAGTAAAATCTTTGTTGAAGAAGTCACAAACCCGAGATTCTGAATGGGTTAGTAGCGACCATCTCCCATCGTATTCTCTTTCTTTATTAAGCAAACCCCGTCCTAAAGATTATGAGTCCCAAATTCCCTAATTTTACTAGTCAAACAGGGAATGTGAAGGAACACCTAAGCCACTTCATTGAGGCTTTGGGAGCTCATGCTTCGAATAATGGCCTTAGATTAAAGAAATTTTTGAAGTTCATAACAGATAAAGCTTATACTTAGTATAATAATCTTAAACCAGGTTCGGTGGATACTTTGGAGGACATGGCTACCCTTTTTCACAAGAAATTCTTTATCACTGAAGAAGTGCATACCATTGTTGATTTGAGCATGGTACATCAAGGCCATTCTGAGGGTCTTGTTGAATATGTCCAACGATTTCGAGACTTGGTGATGTCATGTACAAAAACGGTGGCTGAAGAACAGTTTGTTGAATACTGTATTATCAAGATTCTTCTTGAATACAAGATTCATATAGAAAACTTGGGAATTACAAGTTTCACCAAATTATATGAGGCAGCTCAAAAAACCAGTGTTTCAATGCCTATCCTTGCTAAGAAGAGCGAATGAAAAAGAAATGAGACTATTTTAATCGAGGATGGTCCTTCGAAGAAAGTAAAGAAGAATGAGAATAAGAATTCTCGAGATTTCCACCTGAGCCAGGTTGTACACTGGCTCAGTTCAATATTCTGTTTGACAACTGGGTGAAAGATGACCGTGTCAAACTTCCTACTCTAAAGAAAGTACCATCAGCAAAAGATCGGAGTAATCCGAAATTTTGCAAGTTTTATCAGTCTGTAGGCCATAGCACCTATGACTGCTATTCCATGAGGACACTTTACTACCTTCGAGTAAAGCTTGGAGAAATTGAGCTACAATCCGAAAATCTGCATACTGATCTTTTGCCTAATCACAAGGGCAAGGGGACTGCTGTCAACGTTATTGTCTCTAAGGTAACTAAAGACATTGCCTATCCTTCAAGGGTAGACTTGTTGAAATACCACGGGCTCTAGGAAAGCATGAAAGAAATAGGCTTTTCGAAGTCTGAACGAACAACCATTCAAACGTACGCTCAAAGGCTGTCATTGCGAGCTGGGGAGGAGGAATGTGCCAATGCTATCTCAGAAAAAGGTCTGATAACTTCCGGACAAAAAGACATGATGATTTCATATGAAAACCATGGAAGAGCCCTCTACTTGAACTTTGTTTTATAGGGGGTAGACATTTGAAGATCTCTATTAGACGCGAGGTCTTCTTTGAAGATCATTCCAATTAGAATCCTGAAGGCTATTGGAGTTTCATCCGAAAGGATGATCCCACAAGCAATGAAGATATATGACTTCGATGCTCAAAGTCAATACGCTTTAGGTCATGTGACCCTTGAACTGCAAGTTGGCCCGTATAAATATCCAACTTTGTTCCATGCGTTGGACAGCGAGCCAACATATCATATTTTGCTTGGAAGACCTTGGATTCACAGATGCAAGGTGGTTCCTTCGACCTACCATCAGTGTTGTAAAGGTATTCAAAATGGCAAGATGGTTCGACTCATTGTTGATCCATGCCCATTTGATCAACTCAAAGTTCATCTAGTGGATGCTGCCGAATATGATGAACTTGCGTCAGCTGGCGAATGCCAAATTTCTCTTCCTCGAGGAATATCTCTTCCAACATGGTCAGCACTCTAGATTAATCCTGATATGCCTTTATCTGAGTCTAGACCTTCGAAGAGGAATGTCAAAGAAGAAAAGAAGAAAGAATAAGAAAAAGAAAAGAAAGAAGCAAAGAAAAGGCCAGTTGTGTCTGAAATAATTGTTGAACAGCCAGCCTCAAAAGTTCGTTGCACTAGAGTTGACACACCCCAGGGGCAGATTATATATCGTCTATGGTCTGAATCGGATCAGTAGGGGTGAGAAGATCCTCTTTCGAAAGCTGTTTTGAAAGGACTAACAGTTAAAGAACCTAAACCTGAGGCTTATATTGTTGAAAGTCTAAGTGATGAGTGTGATCACCCCACGGTCAAGTGGACCCTAAGTCAACGGGGTAAATATTGAGTCACCACCATTCATCGAGTTCGGGTGTGAATGGTCACCCATGGTTTATCAATTAATACAAAATTATACCAAAATATGAACTTAATGATGGTCTAACCAGATTTCAGGTCAGAATGTTTAGTTAAGAGAGTGGGAAGGTGTTTGGCATCCACTCTCCCCCGGATCAACCGGTTGCCTAGTTCAAATTTATTTGGCCAATTTTAGAAAAAAAAAACTACTAAAAATATTTCCAAATAATAAAAATCAAAATAAAATAATTTACAAAAATCAAAATAATTATAAAATATCAAAATTTACATAAATATAATATACATGACCTAAAAGATACAAATAAAATCAAATAATCAATAGAGAATGTCATAATATATTAAAATCCTAAAGTATCCCAAAAACTTGCAAAATAAAATCTGAGACCATCTACTTGCAGAGATTTACTTATCTTTCAAAATAAATTAAAACATTATGAAAAATTTACAGAAACTTCTACTCATATTATAATACACATAAATTTTTTTGAGTATAAACAAAATAGTTAACTATTTTATTCTGAATTTCCAACCTCCTGTTAAGCTGTTGTAAAACCCCAAACATACCGATAAAACCACTCAAACTAAACCAACAGGTAGGTCTTTTTTGAGAGATAAAATTTTTAAATTGTTAATCACATTGTATTCTACCCCCAATAAAAACAGTGTTTTAAGAATCCTTTTATAAATATTTTTATAAATAAAAAATAGGTTTTTTACATGATTGATACAGAACAGAAGATGTAAAAAATTTAATACAACTAAAATATAATAGATGTGCATATGAGACAAATTTTATTAGGATCCAATATGAGTCTGATTTCCAAAACATCTGGTCTCATGCGAAATAGATCCCAAGGAAGAGGGATATGCTTTTTTAAGCATACAGAGGTCATGGCAGAATAGTATTTGACATAACAATAAAGACTCAAAAATAAAATAAATAGAAATAGAAAAAAAAATTACTTGTAGCAACCTTTGTTTATTTCCTCTTTACATTGAACTCCTTCCAATGACGAGCTTGGTTTGAAGAAGAGTGAGAAAGGAGATGAGGAGAGAGATCAAGTGAGGGAGAAAGAGAGAAAGAAGTTGCAGAAAATTAGAAGGGAAGAGGGAGAAAAGCCACTGGTGAGCTGATTGTGTTCCTTTGCTTTCTTAAATAGAAGAAGAGGGAGAGAGGGAGAGAGAATAGAAAGTCCTAAAAAAAGAAAGAGAAAAAAAGGAAGGGGGAAGAGAATAGAAAGATTTTCAAAATGGAAAGAGAACAAGGAAGAAAAGAGGGAGAGAAAGAGATTAGAAAGACCTAAGAAAAAAGGAAAGAGAGAGAAAAGGTGGGAGAGAGAATAGAAAGGTCTTAAAAACAAGAAAGAGGAGGAAGAAAAGTGGGAAAGAGAAAGGATTAGAAAAATTTTAAAAAGAAAGAAAAGAGGGAAAAAGAAAGGGGGGAAAGAGCACCCACGTGCTCTCTCTTTCTCCAAATACATTTTTTTTATCAAGTCTCCTACAAATATTTCTCTTATATCACTTTCACCCCCAAAATCCTTTTTATTATTTTTTCTTCCAATTATATTTTTCCGTCCTATCAAAATAACCCCTTCAACCCCCGAAATCGGAATTTCACAAAATCACAGTCTTTTCGAACATGTTTCGACAAGGAATCCAAATTTGATGTTAGAAAATATTTCGTCCCTCAGATTTAATTGTTTGGTCCAACCGACCGGATAGGGGTAGAGCCGTCATTTTTCTCGAGGAGTTTCGAATTAGCCCAAGATTATACTCATTGGAGAGCATTTTTGCTTAGGAATTGAAATTCGATGTTAAAAATGGATTTAGGACTAAGATGGATCAGATGTGGTCTATCAAGGGTATTTTGGTCATTTCACATGATTTTTAGGATTTTTCAAAAAAATTGGCAATGTGATTGGAGCATGGTTCATAGATGATCGGGGAGATAGGAAAAGCCAAGTCAAGCCTCCAAGAGCTGCAAAGATCAAGAGAAAGTCCCTCTCGTGCAAATTGGGGTGTCTACAGTTGCCCCTTTTTGTCAGAATCACAAGCGATAAATGACAAAGCAAAAAAGCCATAACCCCGATTTGCATGGTTCACAAATGAATTTTGCCTAAATCAAAATTATCCTCACATATTGAACTTTTAAGACATTTTGGGGTGATAAAAGAGGATACGTTTGTCTTTTTGGTGGCTTTGCCCATTCGAGAGAAGACAAATAAAGGGTTTGAAGTTACTAGGTCTTGATCCATGCCTAGAAGTTTGAAAGGGTTCAAGGTTTCAATGGCGAGATAGTATCTTTTGGGGAAGTTCAATACATGAGAGGTAGCCTCAATTTTGAGCCAAATTTCCTTGGTGAAGAGATAGGTGAAGATCATGACTTATTGAGTCAAGTCTGATCTTCATTTGGCTGCTTCAATGTTCACAACATCAGGGTCCCATAGAATCCATATACAACCGCAAATGGACTCCTCGTAATTACATTTCCATTCCCATCCAGGAACCAACGCTTGAATGATATCACTGGCATTACTACTTCTCACCTTAGTTTCAACCAAACTTATTAAAGAGAGCTTCTTTGCTGTAATAGGTTTTTCACTTCCTTTTGTTTGAGAGGGTTATTTAATCCTCTCACATTCCACGACCCCCACAAAATCATTTATATTGTTTTCTCAAGGAGCCTCCCGTAACCATGGCCACATTCTCCTTGGGTGACATCCCACTGACCTTCTCCTCACTTGTCCGTCCTTTCTTTTTCTTCTTGGCAATCTGAAATTCCTCCACATTTGGTTCCAGACTCAGTGTTACATCATTAACCCTCTCCTCCAATTGCATGAGCTCCTTTGCTGAAGTTATTAGATTTGTTCTGCTCTTCAGTCACCAATACCTCCACTGCCTCTACCACATTCACCTCTTTTAACTCCAGTAGTTAAGCGGCTGAATGAGTTTCTTATCAATATGGACTCATTCCGTGTTTCATTTGCAGTGCTTGTAGGTCCCCCTGGCATGTTCTTGCTTTCTTGAACTCTCTTAGGAGATTTCTCAAACACTCCAAGGGTGTCTTTAGTTACTGTTTGTCCTCCATCCACATTGAACTCCTCCTTTACAACCCAACTATCTGGAATCATCTTTCCAGTAGGTTTTCACATCTTCTTAGTCTTGCTACACTCCAAATCACTATGCCCAAAGCATTTACAAGTTTGGCATCTGCTCGGCTTCCATTGATATTCCACTTTAATTTCATACAACTGATCATCCTTCCTAACTCTCACCATTGTAGGTAATTCCTTCTCAGCATTTACCTCAATACAAATTCGCGCATAGCTAAGATGAGTTCCCATCTCCGCAGGCTTATCCATGAATAGCGGCTTGCCTAATATGCTAGCCGCGTAGCTGAGTCCCGATATTGTCCATATTCCGAGAGAAACATCAAGGAATTTCACCCAAATAGGCACTATCTCAATGCTGTCTTTAGAGAGAACAAGTTCTAGTTTCCATTCTCTAAGAATTAGAAGCTTCTCTGCCATGTACCATGGACCTTCATCCAGGATTGCATCCTTCATCTCCATAGATCCAAATTTGAATAGGTAGAATCCATTATTCAGACATGTTAGTTCAATCGATCCCTTCCGGCCACAAAGTTTCTCAACAGCCAGCTTCACTAAAGTATAAGGCAATCTCTTCTCCAAGAAATGACCCACAAGACAGCCATTCCATCTATTATCTCCTTGTTCAAAAACCTCATCAGGAGGTTAGCAATGAGGTTTCCATCAACAAGCGATGGCGGGTGACACTCCATACAGGCTCTGCTCCCACTCTTCTCAAATAGAGAATTCCAGGCCTTCAGACTAGACTCAACAGAAGGGGCTACATCCGAGTTCGCCTTCAAATCCAGGTTATGCCGGAGAACATTCTCAGAATCCATAGTAATCTTGTTAGAGATCATCGGATCCACAAAATTGAATCCGAAAAGCTATTAATAGATCAATTGAGATGAATACGATCACCTAGGCAGATCAGCTAATGAACAATGAGAATCAAGATCAGATTCAAAAAGGCAAACAATCAACTCACAGAACGATTAAAAAGAATCAGACGAAAGAAAAACCCTAATCAAAACAATCTGCCCTCCGGCAAATCGCAGAAGGTCCTTCCCGCTGGAACAGAGCAATTCAAATCTTCTCAGAATCAAATCGATTGCCAGTTCAGATTCTGCACAATTAGGGTTCAGTTCAATAGCCCAGAGAGAGAAATTGATATGGGCCCTTTGTTAAGTTACTTGAAAACGAGAAAAAGACCACAATCGTTTAAGTGCTCCGTCGAGCCAAAACTGGGCATGACGGACAGCTCAACACCACCCCTGTAGACTGTCTTGGCAATCCTTATCTGTTGGGACCATTTTTTTAAGACCACAGTGTTCCAGGAAGTCCCGAAATGCCTGATTTTTGTATGCATGAATCATCGACTTGGAATGAGATGATCAAATTGAGAATCGTACTCGGCACAACGTGGCCAACCTATGTATAATTGATTAAATAATCATTTAGTTGTGTATATGAGATTTGTAGGAGTTCGTCAAAGAGATCTCTATCATGGGCGAGAGCTCGTCAGGAGGGGTTTCCGACGATCCCTAAGGTGTGGTGGACACGGGCACAGGTGTTGGCGACGATCAAGCCAAACCTCGACATGCCGCCGACGACAAGGTATTACCCCATGAGTTGCCATCAATGAGTTACGTATTAAATTTACCATTACACATTAATTTGGTCGTTATAATGAGAGAGTTGATTCAAAAACAGTTACAAATGAGGATGATACTTGTCACAATCTTAGAGATTCTCCTTAGCCTACATAAAGCTTAGCTATTAGGAGGCTTAGGCAAAGGAGGGGGAGAACAAGTGAGAAAGAGAAAGATTATAGTAAAGATACATTTTGGCCAAGACTAAGGAAATTTTTGCAGAGATTCTCCGACAAAAGAGAAAGATGGAGAGGGTTAGTTGAAGAAGATTTGTGCAAAGAAACTTTTGACGTGGCACCGATCTAGACTTGAGAATCTCCGGTCATTGGATCGTAGCTATAGCCTACCTTCCACGTCTTCTCGATCCGCTCCCCATTCTCAGTTCGAACAAACGTCTTGGGAATGGCTGTATCATAGCAGTTTAGACTCGAGTCGAATCTAGGCACCTCGGCCTTGAGACACGTAAGAGAACACGTAAACATCCTCAACATACATGGATTGTGTTCACCAAAAATCCACCTACAAACTCTAATAGAGGTACACCCAACCCTTACTCTGATATTCTCTGAACAACTAGGTCAGACAATCACCGGTGATTAAGATTACCAACCAACACCTTGGTAAGAATAACATTAACAGCATTGCAAAAAACCAAAAGCCAAGCAAAAACAATTTGCACCAGTTTACCGACCTATCATCCCCCTAATGAAACCTCTAAAGGCATGCTCAATTGCTTCAACAGTTCCGTCCGACCAAGCATGTAAAGGATTGCCATAGATATTAATCCATCATTGTCCATGCTTAATTTGATTCCTCCGCAAACCGATACAAATGCTCCACAGATCAAGTCTACGTTCTAGGCCATTAAACCATCTCCTTCCCACCATCAGAACTCGATAAGCTTCGATTTTAGAGGAGAATTCAAATAACATATGGCCAATCCCTAGCTTTTTGACAACCAGTTGATAAGGAGTATTCCATCTCTAGAGGGAATGAAGTTCTCAAACTAACACCTCCTGATCTAGGACAACACAAGGTCGACACTTTCTACATCCACACTAGCTCTCCCAAAACCAGACCATTTACCAAATTCAGCTACACTGCAATAGGATTCCCAACCCACTTAACCACACCAGACCAGACCACAAACCATCAAGAATAAAGAGAGGAGCTAGATGGAAAAGCACTAAACAAAAAAGCCAGAGTAAATCCACAAACATTATCCCCGAAACAATGAATGGACCCCGACCATAACTTCATATTCTTTTGAAGTTTATAGGAATTCCTTGGGAGCCTGAGCAGATCCGAAGTTCTGAACCACCCTCCAAAGAATGTGGAGAAATAAAGCAGTACAAGAGCCACCACCATATGAATAATAACAAATGGTTAGGGATTTTCTGAGACCTCAACCAGAACAAAGTTAATTTCCCAAGGAGTATGAACTACAACAAGATGTAGTGATGGTGATGATAGGAGCCCTAGGGGCCAAATATATATATATATATATATATATATATATATATATAGCGCAAGACCAATATCTAA
>JAUPMG010264711.1:0-20052 GCA_031762675.1 Pachysandra terminalis
CTCCTATGAGACAAGAGATGGTTGGAGCTCCAGGATCCTTAAACTTGGGGGCAATGTGGTGCTGAATGAGGGAGCTTGCTTGCTCGGTGAGATGGACCTTTTGTGGAGTGTGACTCCTAGTTTTACGCTTTTGAGTGCATAGGTCCTTCAGAAACTTAGCATATGAGGGAATTTACTGTATAGCATCAAGGAGAGGAAGTTTATTTTAACTTGTTTAAATACCTCCATCATATCTTTAATCTTCTCTCCTTGTTTCCCAAAGTAAGAGGGCTCCTTAAGTCATTGAGGAAAGGGAGCACGAGGGTCATATGGTATCTCAGAAGCAGGAGTGATAGGATAAGGGTCTTCATTACTCCCTCTTTGGTTAGTTGACCCCTTAGGATTTTCAATGGGAATTTGGTCAACTCTCTCAATCTTTTCCTCATCTACCCTATTTTCAATCGCTCTCCCACTTCTCAAAATGGTAATGGCATGGAGTTGCTCATAGCTAAAGCTGCTAGAAGTGGTCCCCTCTACTACGGATTTCCCTTTAGGATTGGCCACTGGTTGACTAGGAAGCTTTCCATCCTCTCTTCTATTGAGTGCATTAGCTATCTGCCCAACTTTGGTTTCTAACTTTGCTATGGATTGAGAGTGGGAGTTCAGCAACTGAGTATTTGCCTCAAGATTGCTAAGTGCAGCCAATACCTTTTCCTCAAAGGCGGAATTCTTAGGAGGAGGAGGAGCTGATTGGTAATGTTGCTGGGCAGGCCTATAGTTGGTAGATGATTGAAAAGATTGATTAGGATATAGCTGCACACGGGGTTGCATACCATATGATGGAGCCAAATTTTCAAGCGCTTGAGCTTGCCATGAAAATTTCGGATGGTTCCTCCATCTTGGGTTATTAGTGTTGGAGTACGGTCTGGGGAAGGCAGCATTGACATTCTCATGACACATGTCAGAAAACTGTCCCGAGAAAGGACAATCTCAAGTATGGTGTGAGGTATTATAGCATAGTGCACATGGTTCATTCGGGATGGACATATGAGGTGGAGTATTAGGAGCGAAACCAGCTGCCATAAGCTGGTCTAGCTTTAGTGATAATGCATCCCCCTTACTAGTCACATCTGATGAATTAGTCACCTCAAAGAGACTTTCAGTCTTAGGGGCCTTAAGGCCAGGTGCCCTCCTACTTGCTGAAGCGTGCTGTACAGAATTTTCACACAGATTCTCGAAGGGAACCCATGCTTCATTCTCACTTTTAAGCATAAAAGTGACACCACATGAGGCATCCACCATCTGCCTATGTGGTTCACTTATACTGTCATAAAAGCATTGTACAAGCTACCATTTGAGAATTTGATGGTGTGGGCACTTCCTAAGTAAGTCTTTAAGTCTCTCCCAAGTCTCATGGAATGTCTCCCCTTCACTTTGGGAGAAGCTAGTGATAGCTCTCTGAATCTGGTTGGTATTTCCTATGGGGAAATACTTTTAAAGAAATTCATGTTGCATTTGAGCCCATGTAGTGATAGTATTTACCTCCAAGGAATTCATCCAATGCTTGGCTTTGTCCTTTAGTGAAAAGGGGAATAGCCACATCCTTAAAGCATCCTCGAAAAAATTCTGCAATTTAATGGTAGAGCAGATTTTGAGGAATTCATCGAGGTGCTTGTAAGGATCCTCATTATTAAGTCCAAAATAGGATGGGAGACTTTGTATGATGCTGGACTTAGTCTCATAGTGAGTTGTCACAACTTGCGGGAACTGGATGCAAGAAAGAGAGGTGTAAGTAGTAGGGATATAGTGATTCCTAAGCAATACGGGTCTCTCTTCTTTTGCTGGTTCCATCGTCACAGTTGTATATTCTCCTACCAAGCTAAAGTCTTTTTGTGCTTTACATTCTCTAAGAGTACGTTCTAATTCTTGGTCGCAAGATTGAAGTGATAGGGACAAGGATCGCCTACCTAACATACACCAGTAACGGAAATAATCCTACAAAAAATAAAAGAAAATAGCTACCTGGCTTGTGGTGGCTACTGGAAGAAGTTTTAAGCAAATCTAGGCAGTTCTGAGAATTTACACTTGATTGCACTTTTGCGCTCGATCGCAATCCGCTCGATCGCAAACTTGCGCTTGATGGCAATTCGCTCGATCCCAATACTGTAGATAGTACATGAAACAGACAACACAGCCGTAAAATAGAATAATAAAAATAAATAAAATAAAATCTAAAAATCCAAATAGACCTAATCTAAATAAAATTGGCCATCTAAACCGAAAACCAGTCCTCGGCAACGGCGCCAAAAATTGACGTGTCAAATAGTAAACCACTCGCAATAGGACGAATCCTTGTATGATAGGGCTATTTTGAGAGTGTCGAACCTCAAGGACTAAAGGGATTAGAGTGTAATTTTTGCAGATTAATTCTAAATAAACTAATTAGAGAAAGCAGAGGAATATGTGATATTAAATATAAAAATCTAATTAAACTAAATTAAAGAGGTTAATTCAATAAGGAAAAGAGTATAGCATTGATGATCCCTCTAACCCCTTGAATATGGTGATCTCATGAATTCTAGGATTTAATTTAATGTCCGAAACAAACTTGTGTGGCAACGAGCTCACACAATGTCCCAAAAAGGTATCATGCTAAGAATACGCATTATCTATCATCGATTTCTCTAAGCATAGACTATCAAATTCTTAGTATGAATTACATTATCATAAGGGATAAGTATAACCCCATCTTCAGTTGGCATGGACTGTCTACCTACACTAAATAATCTAATTTGAAAAACAATCCGTCTTCCCTAGGCATGGCCTATCAAATCCTATCTTAATCATCATACCAATGAGCACAATTGCATAATTATTATTCCTGTAATCACATAAAAAAGGAACACTTGGGTTCAATCCTAACAAATCTATGGCCAGTAGGTTCTGTTAGTCTTGATTATAAGCATTAAATTACTGATTGAAAACAATCCTCAAACTATGCAATTATTAAACAAGAGAATTAAAAACCTAAAAATCATGAGATTAAACCATAGACAAGAGATTAGAGTTCACATCAACACTCCACAAGGAGTTTAGCTACTCATGAATGGTTGATCTTCAACAAGGATGTAGAAATTTATCCCCACGCACAGCATACGCCCCACCAAGAACACGAAGAACAGTAGAACAGAACTAGAACTCAGAGAATCTCTCACGAATTGCAATTCAATTCAAACTCAAATTCCATTCATAAATTATCTACAGCCAATCAGATGTCTTATAATACAAGTTTTTCATTCTAAAAGTTATCCAAAAGAAGTGGGAAACTAATCGTTTACAGACCCATAACCTAAACAAACAAGGAACTGTAGCTGAAATCCCGCGTGCGCTCGATCACATCGCCAGTGCAATCGATCGCAATGCGAACGATCCTAATGTTGTCCGATCGATCGCAGTGTGTAAATCTGGTTGTTCTGGGCTGAGCTTGGACTTGATTTTTGGGCTTCCAATTGGGCTTTCTCCGTGAGCTTCCTCCTCCAGCTTCAACGTGTGATTGTCTTGGATTTTGAGCCTTAATCATCTCCTCTTAAGATCCTTGAAGCTTGATCCAAATGAAGCTTTAATTTATTTGATTTAGTCCATATCTTCCTCATCATCACCAACCTTGCAAAACAAGATAAATTCATTAATTCATTCACATAAATACATCACTAAGACTAATAAGCATCAGTAATAGGCCCAAGAGTGCAAGTGTTACACACTTATCAGGTAACAAATCATGCCTTGGGTGTATATTCCCTAAAAAGAAATATAGCAACCAATCTTGCGTTGAATGTATATTCCCTAAAAAGAAAGATGACGACCAATCTTGCCTTCGGTGTATATTCCATAAAAAAAAAAGAGGGCGACCAATCTTGCCTTCGGTTGTATTTATTCCCTAAAAAGAAAGATGGCGACCAATCTTGCCTTGGGTAGTATTTATTCCCTAAAAAGAAAGATGGCGACCAATCTTGCCTTGAGTTGTACATATTCCCTAAAAACAAAGATGGCGACCAATCTTGCCTTGGGTGTATATTCCCTAAAAAGAAAGATGGTGACCTTTCTAGCCTTGGGTTGCATATATTCCCTAAAAAGAAAGGTGGCGACCAATCTTGCCTTGGGTTGTATATATTCTCTAAAAAGAAAGATGGTGGCTGTCTACCTTGGGTCCAACTCCCTAAACATGCGAGGTGATATCAGTATTTGAACATAATGATCAGTTGTATGTGAACAGTGTTTTCAGTCAGTGCCTTAGTCTTATAAGCAGTGTGAGAATGGCTGGTTATTAGTGTGTGATAATCATTATCCGTATTGTACAGTGATATTTCTATAGAATGAACGGGCTTATTATCAGTTTGGACGGAACATTATCATAATCAGAATAGTGCTATTATCAATATCTGGGCATCATCAATATCAAATGAATGTTAGAATCTTCAGATTGTGTCTTGGTGTATAAACGGTTTATGGACAGTAGTATCTCTACACATTTTAAATGACTTCCACAGTAGTGATAGAAGGATTGGTATTGTGGCATTATATTTGGAATACATGCATTATATTTGTACATTATGATTATTTATGTGTTCATAAATCAGTTATCATGTTCTTTGCTTTATGCACATAGTAATTTGTTTGAGTTTTATCATGCTTGACTATTACACTTTATGACATGTGGTGACTTCTACTTCAATTAACATATGTGAGTGAATATGTGAGTTTATAAGGCTTAAATTGATATAAGATGGTATGATATGGACTTGTAATGAATTAAGTATGTGTTCTTTGTTGAATATGCAACAATGAATTCGTTTTGTTATTTATTATAAAAGTGACTAATGTATTGCTATGAAAATTTACAATTGAGCTCCCAGCTCACCCTTATTTTTTTACAAATGGCTCACAAGTATGAAGGAGTTGATAGTGACTGGCAAATCTCCAAGAGTTGCATTAGGAAGAGTCGGATAGCTTTTATGAGGACGTAGTACACGGTAGAAAATTGGATATGAGAACAATATTTATTTAATTTATTTTATAAAACTTGAAGTTTGAGTTACAATAACGAGGAAACAAGTAATGATATTTTGATAGACCTCGTTTTAGAGTAAAAGTTCTTCCGTTAATTGATTTAGATGCTCTGACTTATACTATTGTTAATTACATGGCCATTACTTGTTCGATATCTGTTTCCATGATTTGGATCCACAGGTCAAACCCTTATGAAATCCTCAAAAGTTTCTATATCCGGATTTGGGACTTGACAGACTTGGTATCAAAGTACTTAATTTAAGTTACCTAGGGAAAATAGACTTGTACTTTCCAAGGAGACAAAAGACTCGGGACTTGCTGTTGTGCCTCAGCAGCTGCCGAGGGTGCTGTCGAGGAACTCGGCAAATAGCTCGGCACCTGCGAGCTCTTTTGTGCTCCATTTTTTTTGAAGGTGACTCCATTTTGAGGTGTTTTGTGTGTGTGTGAAGTCGGTTTGTGTGCGAAATGCTTGTAGTACATGATATGCCTAGTTTTGAACATTCAATTGAGTGTTTATAATATGTTATGAGTTGTAATGTGATTATGGTGAATTACAATCATTCCAATTGTGGATTATTAATATTTTATTCTCGAGATGATGTTAATGAACTTGATGTACCTTTGGATTCTTGTGTTGTGTGTAGCACAAGTTATGCAGCTTGATATGTATGATTAGATATGAATTGTTGTAATGTTGACTATGTGTGAAGGGTACCAATCTTGCCTTGGGTGTATATTCCCTAAAAAGAAAGATGGCAACTAATTTTTCCTTGGGTGTATATTCCCTAAAAAGAAAGATGGCGACCAATCTTTACTTGGGTGTATATTCCCTAAAAATGAAGATGGCGACCATTCTTGCGTAGGGTTGTAAATATTCCCTGAAAAGAAATATGATGACCAATTTTGACTTGGGTTGTATATATTCCCTAAAAAGAAAGATGGTCACCAATCTTGCCTTGGGTGTACATTCCTTAAAAAGAAAGATCGTGACCAATCTTGCCTTGGGTTGTATATATTCTCTAAAAGGAAAGATGGCGACCAATCTTGCCTTGGGTTGTATATATTATCTAAAAAGAAACGTGGTGGCTGTCTACCTTGGGTCCCATTCCCAAAAAGAAGCGGGTTGATATCAGTATTTGAACATAATGTTCAGGTTTATGTGAACAGTGTTTCCAGTCAGTGCCTTTGTCTTATCGGCAGTGTGAGAATGGTTGGTTATTAGTATGTGACAATAATTATCAGTATTGCACAGTGATATTTCTGTAGAATGAACGGCTTATTATCAGTTTGGACGGAACATTATCAGAATAAGAACAGTACTATTATTAATGTGTGGGCTACATCAATATCAAATTATTGTCCGAATCTTCGGATTGTGTCGTGGTGTATTAAGGCTTTATGGACACTATCTCTCCACATCGTAAATGACTTCTATGGTAGTGATGGAAGGATTGGTATTGTGGCAATATATTTGGAGTACATGGATTATATTTGTACATTATGATTATTAGTTTTTGTGTTCTTTGTTTTATGCACATAGTAATCTGTTTGAGTTATATCATGCTTGATTATTATACTTTATTATATATGGTGACTTCTACTTCAATTAACATATGTGAGTTTATAAGGCTTCCATTGATATAAGATGGTGTCATATGACTTGTAATGAGTTAAATATGTTATCTTTTATGAATATGCATGAATGAATTCGTTTTGTTATTTATTATAAAAGTGATTATTGTATTGCTCTGAATTTTCTTATTGAGCTCCCAGCTCACCCTTATTTTTTTACAGATGGCTTACAAGTATGAAGGAGTTGATAGTGACTGGCAAGTCTCTAAGAGTTGCATTAGGACGAGTCGGATGGCTTTGAACAGGACGTAGTAAATGGTAGAAAATGGGATATGAGAACACTGTTTATTTAATTGCTTTTATAAAACTTGAAGTTTGAGTTACAATAATGAGGATACAATTAATGATATTTGATAGACCTTGTTTTAGATTAAAAATTCTTCCGCCATTTGATTTTGATGCTCTGAGTTATATTATTGTTAATTTCATGGTCATTACATGTTTGGTTTCTGTTTTCATGGTTTGGATTCGAAGGTCAACCCTGTTCAAATTGTTGAAATTTTCTTTACCCGGATTTTGGGCGCAACAAACTTGGTATCAGAGTACTAGGTTAAGTTACCTAGAGAAAATAGACTTGTACCTGCCGAGAAGTTAAAAGTCTTTGGACTTGCTGCCGAGACTCAGCAGCTGCCGAGGGTGCTGCTGAGGAAGCTTAGCAGGTAGCTCGGCACCAGCCAAGCTCTTTTGTGCTCCATTTTTTATAGGGTGACTCCATTTTGAGGTGTTCTGTGTGTGTGTGAAGTCGGTTTGTGGGCGACATGCTTGTAGTACATTATATGCCTAGTTTTGAATATTCAATTGAGTGTTTATAATATGTTTTGACTTGTAATGTGATTATGGTGAATTACAATCATTCCAATTGTGTATTAGTAATATTGTATTCTCGAGATGATTTTAATGAACTTGATGCACTTTGGGATCCGTGTGTTTTTGTAACACAAGTTATGCTGCTTGATGTGTTTGATTAGATGTGAATTGTTGTATTGTTGATTGTGTGAAGGTGATCAATCTTGCCTTGGGTGTTTAATCCCTAAAAAGAAAGATGGCAACTAATCTTGCCCTGGGTGTATATTCCCTCAAAAGAAAGATGGCGACCACTCTTGCCTTGGGTGTTTATTCCCTAAGAAGAAAAATGGCGACCAATCTTGCCTTGGGTTGTATATATTCCCTAAAAAGAAAGTTGGCTACGAATCTTGTCTTGGGTTGTATGTATTCCCTAAAAAGAAAGATGGTGACCAATCTTGCCTTGGGTGTATATTCCCTAAAAAGAAAGATGGCGACCAATCTTACATTGGGTAGTATAAATTCCCTAAAAAGAAAGATGGCGACCATTCTTGCCGTGGTTTGTATGTATTCTTTAAAAATAAAGATGGCGGTTGTCTACCTTCGGTCCCATTCCCTAAAAGGAGTGGGTTGATATCAGTATTTGAACATAATGATTAGCTGTATGTGAACGGTGTTTTCAGTCAATGCCTTACTCTTATCGGCAGTGAAAGAACGGCTGGTTATTAGTGTGTGACAATCATTATCAATATTGTACAGTGATATTTCTATAGCATGAACGGCCTTATTATCAATGTGGACGGAACATTATTAGAATCAGAATAGTACTGTTATCAATGTGTGGGCTTCATCAATATCAAATGAATCTAAGAATCTTCGGATTGTGTCTTGGTGTATAAATGGTTTTTGGACAGTATCTCTCTGCATTGTAAATGACTTCCATGGGAGTGATGGAGGGATTGGTATTGTGGCAATATACTTGGAATACATGCATTTTTGTACATGATGATTGTTTTTGTGTTCATAAATCAGTTATCATGTTCTATGTATTCTCCTCATTGTAATTTGTTTGAGTTATATCACGCTTGACTATTATACTTTATGACATGTGGTGACTTCTACTTCAATTAACATATGTGAGTGAATATGTGAGTTTATAAGGCTTAAATTGATATAAGATGGTATGATATGGACTTGTAATGAGTTAAATATGTGTTCTTTGTTGAATATGCAACAATGAATTCGTTTTGTTATTTATTATAAAAGTGATTAATGTATTGCTATGAAATTTTACAATTGAGCTCCCAGCTCACCCTTATTTTTTTACAGATGGCTCACAAGTATGAAGGAGTTGATAGTGACCGGCAAATCTCCAAGAGTTGCATTAGGAAGAGTCGGATAGCTTTTAAGTGGAAGTAGTAGATGGTAGAAAATTGGATATGAGAACACTTTTTATTTAATTTCTTTTATAAAACTTGAAGTTTGAGTTACAGTAATGAGGATACATGTAAGGATATTTTGATTGATAGACCTTGTTTTAGGTTAAAATGTCTTCCGCTATTTGATTTGTAAGCTCTGAGTTATATTATTGTTAATTACATGGTCATTACATGTTTGGTTTCGATTTCCATGGTTTGGATCCGAAGGTCAAACCCTCGTCAAATACTCAAAAGTTTCTATATCTCGAGTTGGGGCATGACAGACTTGGTATTTGATGTGTCAATAATGTTAACTACTCGCAATTGGACGAATCCTTGTAGGATAGGGCTATTTTGAGGGTGTCAAACCTCAAGGACTGAATAGGAATTAGATTGTAAATTTATCAGATTACAATTTAAGTAAATTAATTAGACAAAGAAAAGGGAATTTTATGATCTATTTCTAAAAATCAAAGTAACTAAATTAAACTAAACTAAAGGTGGATTAAATCAATAAGAGAAGAAGCAGAGTATTGATGATCCCTCTAACCCTTTTGATTATGGTAATCTCATGAATTCTTAGGCATTAATTCACTGTCTGAAAACATTTTTGGTTGGTTACAAGCACACACAACATCCCAAAAAGGTATCATGCTAATAATAAGCATAGCCTATCGTTCGATTTCTCTAGGCATAAGCCATCAAATTCTAGTCATGATTTACACTATCATATAGGATAAGTATAACCCATCTTCGGTTGGCACGGCCTGTCTATCTACAATAACTAATCTACTTGTAGTACAGCCCGTCTTCCCTTGGCATGGCCTATCAAATCCTATCATACTCATAATGTCATTAGGCACTATTGCATAATTGTATTCCTATAATCACAGAAAATAGGAATACTTTGGGTTCAATCCTAACAAACCTAATGGCCAATCATTCTATTAGGCTTGATTATTAAACATTAAATTCTGTTTCTAAAAATCCTCTTAATCATGCAATCATCAAACAGTGAATTAAAAAGCCTAAAATCCCATAAAATTAAACAATAATTAAAAAGATAGAGTTTACATCAATACTCCACAAGGGAGTTTAGCTGCTCATGGTTGATTGATCTTCAACAGGGATGTAGAAGTTCATCTCCATGATATGCACACGCTCCAGCAACGAACACAGCAAGAACGCGAAGAACTCGCAATGAACACGAAGAGCACACGAATTCTAATCCGATTCAAACTCTAAAATGATTCATAATAATCTATACATCCCACACATAGTCTTATAATACACATTTCCTAATCTAATAATTATCCAAAAGACTTGGAAGACAAATCACATTCAGACTTAAACTTCTGGTCAAACATGTAACTGTTACTATAACGTGTGCGATCAATTGCACCGCCCCTGCGCTCGATCGTATTTATGCGCTCGATCACAATACGATCGATCCTAGTGCGATCGATCGACTGTGTAAACTTGGGCTTTTTGCTGGGCTGCAATTGGACTTGATATTATGGGCTTCACTTGGGCTTCCACCGTGGGTTTTCCTCCGTGGCTTGAAGGTGTAATAGGGCTTGGATTTGGGCTTTTATCACCTCCTCTTACGCGCCTTGGAGCTTAATCCACTTGAAGCTTTAATGGCTTGTTTTAAGCCCACTTTCTCCTCATCCTTGTCAGATATGCAAAATAATAAAATTGCATTAATTCATTCACATTATCATACCTCTAAGACTAACAGCTAGCAGTAATAAGCCCAAGAGTACAAGTGTTACACACATATCAGTATCACAGTACTAGGTTTAAGTTACCTAGGGAAAATATACTTGTACCAACCAAGGAGACGAAAGTCCCTGGACTTGATGCCGAGCCTCACAGCTGTCGAGGGTGCCGCCGAGGAAGTTCGAAAGGTAGCTCAGCACCTATCGAGCTCTTTTGTGCTCCATTTGTTGGAGGTTGATTCCATTTTGAGGTGTTTTGTGTGAATGTGAAGTAAATTTGTGTGCGAACTGCTTGTAGTACATGATATGCCCAGTTTTGAATATTCGATTGAGTGTTTATAATATGTTATAATTTGTAAAATGAATTTGGTGAATTACAATCATTCCAATTGTGTATTAGCAATATTTTATTCCTGATATGAGGTTAATGAACTTGATGTACTCTTGGATCCGTGTGTTGTGTGTAACTCAAGTTATGCTGCTTGATGGGTATGATTAGTTATGAATTGTTGTATTGTTGACTGTGCGTGAAGGAGACCAGTCTTGCCTTGGGTTTATATTCACTAAAATCAGATATGGCAACCAATCTTGCCTTGGGTGTATATTCCCTAAAAAGAAAGATGGCGACCAATCTTGCCTTGGGTTCTATATATTCCCTAAAACGAAAGATGGCGACCAATCTTGCCTTGGGTTTTATATATTCCCTAAAAAGAAAGATGGCGACCAATCTTGCCTTCGGTTGTATATATTCCCTAAAAAGGAAGATGGCGACCAATCTTGCCTTGGGTTGTATATATTCTCGTAAAATAAAGATGGTGGTTGTCTACCTTCGGTCCCATTCCCTAAAAGAAGCGGGTTGATATCAGTATTTGAACATAATGATCAGTTGTATGTTAACAGTGTTTTCAGTCAGTGCCTTAGTTTTATCGGCAGTGTGAGAACGGCAGGTTATTAGTATGTAACAATCACTATCAGTATTATACAGTGATATTTCTATAAAATCAACGGGCTTATTATCAATGTGGACGGAACATTATTAGAATCAGAACAGTACTATTATCAATGTGTGGGCTTCATCAATATAAAATGAATGTCAGAATCTTTGGATTGTGTCTTTGTATATGAATGGTTTATGGACAGTATCGCTTCATGTTGTAAATGACTTCCATGGTAGTGAAGGAAGGATTGGTATTGTGGCAATATATTTGGAATACATGCATTATATTTGTACATTATGATTGTTTCAGTGTTCATAAATAAGTTATCATGCTCTTTGTTTATGCACATAGTAATATGTATGAGTTATATCATGCTTGACTATTATACTTTATGATATGTGGTGACTTCTCCTTCAATTAACATATGTGAGTGAATATGTGAGTTTATATGGCTTAAAATGATAAAAAGATGGTATGATATGGACTTGTAATGAGTTAAATATGTGTTCTTTGGTGAATATGCATGAACGAATTCGTTTTTTTATTTATTATAAAAGTGACTATTGTATTGCTATGAAATTTTCCTATTGAGCACCTAACTCACCCTTATTTTGTTTACAGATGGCTTACAAGTATGAAGGAGTTGATAGTGACTGGCAAATCTCCAAGAGTTGCATTAGGAAGAGTAGGATAGCTTTTAAAAGGACGTAGTAGATCGTAGAAAATGGCATATGAGAACAATTTTTATTTAATATCTATTATAAAACTTTAAGTTTGAATTACAATAATGAGGATATATGGTAGAAAAGGACCTTGTTTTTGATAGACCTTGTTTTAAAAAAAAAAGTTCTTTCGCTATTTGATTTAGAAGCACTGAGTTATATTATTTTTAATTACATGGTCATTACAAATTTGGTTTCTGTTTCCATGGTTTGTATTCGAAGGTCAAACCCTCATCAAATCGATGAAATTTTCTATATTAGGATTTGGGGGGCAATAGACTTGGTATCAGAGTACTAGGTTTAATTTACCTAAGGAAATTAGACTTGTACCTGCCGAGGAGACGAAAGACTCTGGATTTGCTGCCAAGCCTCAGCGGCTGCTGAGGGTGCTGCCGGGGAAGTTCGGCACTAGCTGAGCTCTTTTGTGCTCCATTTTTTGGAGGGTGACTCTATTTTGAGGTGTTTTGTGTGTGTGAAGTTGGTTTGTGTGTGAAATGTTTGTAGTACATGATATGCCTAGTTTTGAATATTCAATTGAGTGTTTATAATATGTTATGAGTTGTAATGTGATTATGGTGAATTACAATCATTCCAATTGTGTATTAGTAATATTTTATTCTCGAGATAATGTTAATGAACTTGATGTACTTTTAGATCCATGTGTTGTGTGTAGCACAAGTTGTGCTGCTTGATGTGTATGATTAGATATGAATTGTTGCATTGTTGACTGTGTGTGAAGGCGGTCAATCTTGCCTTGGGTGTATATTTCCTAAAAGAAAGATGGAGTGTATTTTCCCTAAAAAGAAAGATGGCAACTAATCTTCCCTTGGGTGTATATTCCCTAAAAAGAAATATGGCGACCAATCTTACCTTGGGTTGTATATATTCCCTAAAAAGAAAGACGGTGACCAATCTTTCCTTGCATTGTATATATTCCCTAGAAAGAAAGATGGCGACCAATCTCGCCTTGGGTGTAATTTCCCTAAAAAGATAGATAGCGACCAATCTTGCTTTGGGTTGTATATATTCCGAAAAAAGAAAGATAGCGACCAATCTTGCCTTGGGTTGTATTTATTCTCTAAAAGAAAGTTGGTGGCTATCTACCTTGGGTCCCATTCCCTAAAATAAGTGGGTTGGTATCAGTATTTGAACATAATGATCAGGTGTACGTGAACAGGGTTTTCAGACGGTGCCTTGGTCTTATCGGTAGTGTGAGAGTGGTGGGTTATTTGTAGGTGACAATCATTATCGGTTTTGTAGAGTGATATTTCTATAGAATGAACTGGCCTTCTATCAGTTTGGATGGAACATTATCAGAATTAGAACTGTACTATTATCAATGTGTGGGATTCATCAATATCAAATGAATGTCAGAACCTTCGGATTGTTTCTTGGTTTACGAACGATTTATGGACAGTATCTCTCCACATTGTAAATGACTTCCACGGTAGTGAAGGAAGGATTGGTATTGTGGTAATATATTTGGAATACAAGCATTATATTTGTACATTATGATTGTTTCTGTGTTCATAAATCAGTTATCATATTCTTTGTTTTATGCACATAGTAATCTGTTTGAGTTATATCATGTTTGACTATTATACTTTATGATATGTGGTGACTTATACTTCATGGAACATATTTGAGTGAATATGTAAGTTTATAAGGCTTAAACTGATATAAGATGGTGTGATATGGACTTGATATGAGTTAAATATGTGTTCTATGGTTAATATACAAGAATGAATTCATTTAGTCATTTATTGTAAAAGTGACTATTGTATCGCTAATAATTTCCCTACAGAGCTCCCAGCTCACCCTTATTTTTTTTTACAAATGGCTTACAAGTATGAAGGAGTTGATAGTCACCGGAAAATCTCCAAGAGTTGCATTAGGAAGGATCGGATAGCTTTTAATTGGATGAAGTAGATGGTAGAAAATGGGATATGAGAACAATTTTTATTTAATTTCTTTTATGAAACTTGCAGTTTGAGTTACAATAATCAGGATACATGTACGGATATTTTGAAAGACCTTGTTCAGATTAAAAAGTCTTCCGCTATTTTATTTAGATGCTCTAGATTTGGTATCAAAGTACTAGGTTTAAGTTACCTAGGGAAAATAGACTTGTACCTGCCGAGGAGACGAGAGTCTCTAGAATTGCTGTCGAGCCTTAACAGCAGCCGAGGAAGTTCGGCATGTAACTCGGCACCTACCGAGCTCTTTTGTACTCCATTTTTTGGTGGGTGACTCCATTTTGAGGTTTTTTGTGTGTGATGTCGGTTTGTGTGTGAAATGGTTGTAGTACATGATATGCCTAGTTTTAAATATTCCATTGAGTGCTTATAATATGTTATGAGTTGTAATGTGATTATGGTGAATTACAATCATCCCAATTGTCTATTAGTATTGTTTTATTCTCAAGATGTGGTTAATGAACTTGATGTACTTTTGGATCCTTGTGTTGTGTGTACCACAAGTTATGCTGTTTGATGTGTATGATTAGATATGAATTGTTGTATTATTGGCTGTGTGTGAAGGCGACCAATCTTGCCTTGGGTTTATATTCCCTACAAAAAAAGATGGCAACGAATCTTGCCTTGAGTGTATATTCCCTAAAAGGAAATATGGCGACCAATCTTGCCTTGGGTGTATATTCCCTAACAAGAAAGATGGCGACCAATCTTGCCTTGGATTGTATATATTCCCTAAAAAGAAATATGACGACCAATCTTGACATGGGTTGTATATATTCTCTAAAAAGAATGTTGGCGACCAATCTTGCCTTGGGTGTATGTTCCATATAAAAAAAGATGGCGACCAATCTTGCCTTGGGTTGTATATATTCCCTAAAAGGAACTATGGCGACCAATCTTGCCTTGGGTTGTATATATTCTCTAAAAAGAAAGATGGTGGTTGTTTACCTTGGGTCCCATTCCCTAAAAGAAGCAGGTTGATATCAGAATTTGAACATAATGTTTAGGTTTATGTGAACAGTGTTTTCAGTCAGTGCCTTAGTCTTATCGGCAGTGTGAAAATGGCTGGCTATTAGTATGAAACAATCATTATCAGTATTGTATAGTGATATTTCTGTAGAATGAACGGGCTTATTATCAGTTTGGACGGAACATTATCATAATCAGAACAGTACTATTATCAATGTGTGGGCTTCATCAATATCAAATGAATGTCAGAATCTTCGGATTGTGTCTTGGTGTATGAAAGGATTATGGACAGTATCTCTCCACATTGTAAATGACTTCTGTGGTAGTGATGGAAGGATTGGTATTGTGGCAATATATTTGGAATTCATGCATTATATTTGTACATTCTGATTGTTTCTGTGTTCATAAATTAGTTATCATGTTCTTTATTTTATGCACATAGTAATCCGTTTGAAATTTATCATGCTTGACTATTATACTTTATTATATGTGGTGACTTCTTCTTCAATTAACATATGTGAGTGAATATGTGAGTTTATAAGGCTTAAATAGATATAAGATGGTATGATATGGACTTGTAATGAGTTAAATATGTGATCTTTGGTGAATATGCATGATTAATTCGTTTTCTTATTTATTATAAAAGTGACTACTGTGTATTGCTATGAAATTTTCCTATTGAGCTCCCAAATCACCCTTATTTTTTATAGATGGCTTATATGTATGAAGGAGTTTATATTGACTAAAAAATCTCCAAGAGTTGCATTAGGAAGAGTCGGATTGCTTTTTAGAGGACGTAGTAGATCGTAGAAAATGGAATATAAGAACAATTTTTGTTTAATTTCTTTTACAAAACTTGAAGTTTGAGATACAATAATGAGGATACATGTAAGTATACTTTTATTAATAAACCTTGTTTTAGATTAAAAAGTCTTCTGCTATTTGATTTACATGCTCTTAGTTATATTATTGTTAATTACGTGGTAATTACATGTTCGGTTTCTTTTTCCTTGGTTTGGATCCGAACGTCAAACCCTCATCAAAACCTCGTTATTTTCTATGTCCGGATTTGGGGCGCGACAGACTTGGTATCACAATACTAGGTTTAAGTTACCTAGGGAAAATGGACTTGTACCTACCGAGGAGACGAAAGTCTCTAAACTTGCTGCCGAGCTACAATAGCTGCCGAGGGTGTTGACGTGGAAGTTCGGATGGTAGCTCAGCACCTGCCGAACTCTTTTGTGCTCCATTTTTTGGAGGATGACTCAATTTTGAGGTGTTTTGTGTGTGTGAGAAGTCGGTTTGTGTGCGAAATGCTTGCAGTACATGATATGCCAAGTTTTGAATATTCAATTGAGTGTTTATAATATGTTATGAGTTGTAATGTGATTATGGTGAATTACAATCATTCCAATTGTGTATTTGTAATATTTTATTCCCGAGACGATGTTAATGAACTTGATGTACTTTTGGATCTGTGTGTTGTGTGTAGTAACACAAGTTATCCTGCTTGATGTGTTTGATTAGATATGGATTGTTGTATTGTTGACTGTGTGAAGGCAACCAATCCTGCCATGGGTGTATATTCCATGAAAAGAAATATGGCAACCAATTTTTCCTTGGGTGTATATTCCTTAGAAAGAATGATGGCGACCAATCTTGCCCTGCGTGTATACTCCATGAAAAGAAATATAACAACCTTGCCTTGGGTTGTATGTATTCCCTAAAGAGAAAGATGGTGGCCAATTTTGCCTTGGGTTGTACATATTCCCTATAAAGAAAGATGGCGACCAATCTTGTCGTGGGTGTTTATTCCCTAGAAAGAAAGATGGAAACCAATCTTGCCTAGGGTTGTATATATTCCCTAAAAAGAAATATGGCGACCAATCTTGCCTTGGGATGTATGTATTCCATAAAAAGAAAGATGGTTACTGTCTACTTTGGGTCCCATTCCCTAAAAGACTAAGGTTGATATCAGTATTTGAATAGAATGATCAGTTGTTTGTGAACAGTGTTTTCCATCAGTGCCTTAATCTTATCGGCAGTGTGAGAATGGCTGGTTATTAGTATGTGACAATCATTATTAGTATTGTACAGTGATATTTCTATAGAATGAACTGGCTTATTATCAGTTTGGACGGAGCATTATCAGAATCAGAACAGTACTGTCATCAATGTGTGGGCATCATAACTATCAAATGAATGCCAGGATCTTTGGATTGTGTCTTGGTGTATGAACGGTTTATGGACAGTATCTCTCCACATTGTAAATGACTTCCATGGTACTGATAGAAGGATTGGTATTATGGCAATATATTTGGAATACATGCACAATACTTGTACATTATGATTGTTTCTATTTTTAAAAATCAGTTATCATGTTCTTTGTTTTATGCACATAGTAATCTGTTTGAGTTATATCATGCTTGACTATTATACTTTATGATATGTGAGTTTATAAGGCTTAAATTGATGTAAGATGGTATGATATGGACTTGTAATTAGTTAAATATGTGTTTTTTTGTGAATATGCATGAATGAATTCGTTTTGTTATTTATTATAAAAGTTACTATTGTATTGCCATGAAATTTTCCTATTGAGCTTCTATCTCACCCTTAATTTTTTTACAAATGGCTTACAGGTATGAAGGAGTTGATACTGACTGGAATATCTCCAAGAGCTGCATTAGGAAGAGTTGGATAGCTTTTAAGAGGAAGTAATAGATGGTAGAAAATGAGATATGAGAACAATTTTTATTTAATATCTTTTTTCAAACTTTAGGTTTGAATAACAGTAATGATATTTTGATAGACCTTGTTTTAGATTAAAAAGTCTTCCGCTATTTTATTTAGATGCTCTGAGTTACGTTATTGTTAATTAGATGGTCATTACATATTTGGTTTTTGTTTCCATGGTTTGGAGCCGAAGGTCAAACCCTCATCAAATCCATGACAATTTCTATATATGGATTCGGGGCGTGACAGACATGGTATCAGAGTACTAGGTTTAAGTTACCAAGGGAAAATAGACTTGTACCTGCCGAGCAGACGAAATTCTCTAGACTTACTGCCGAGCCTTAGCAGCTGCCGAGAGTGCTGTAGAGGAAGTTCAGCAAGTCTTTTGTGCTCCATTTTTTGGAGGGTGACTCCATTTTGAGGTGTTCTGTGTGTGTGTGAAGTCGGTTTGTGGGCGACATGCTTGTAGTACATTATATGCCTAGTTTTGAATATTCAATTGAGTGTTTATAATATGTTATGAGTTGTAATGTGATTATGGTGAATTACAATCATTGCAGTTGTGTATTAGTAATATTTTATTCTCAAGATGATGATAATGAACGTGATGTACTTTTGGATCTGTGTGTTGTGTGTAACACAAGTTATCCTGCTTGATGTGTATGATTAGATATGAATTGTTATATTGTTGACTGTGTGTGAAGGTGACCAATCTTGCCTTGGGAGTATATTGCCTAAAAGGAAAGATGGCTACCAATCTTGCCTTGGGTGTATATTCCCTAAAAATAAGATGACGACTAATCTTGCCTTGGGTTCATATTCCCTGAAAAGAAAGATGGCGACTAATCTTGCCTTGGGTAGTATATATTCCCTAAAAAGAAAGATCGTGACCAGTCTTACCTTGGATTATATATATTCCCCAAAAAGAAAAATGGCAATCAATCTGGCCTTGGGTGTATATTCCCTAAAAAGAAAGATGGCGACCAATCTTGCCTTGGGTTGTCTATATTCCCTAAAAAGAAAGATGGCGACCAATCTTTCCTTGGGTTGTATATATTCTCTAAAAGGAATGATGGTGATTGTCTACCTTGGGTCCCGTTCCCTAAAAGAAGCAGGTTGATATTAGTATTTGAACATAATGATCAGTTGTATGTGAACAGTGTTTTCAGTCAGTGCCATAGTTTTATCAGCAATGTGAGAATGGCTGGTTATTAGTATGTGACAATCATTATCAATATTATACAGTGATATTTCTTTAGAATGAACGGACTTATTATCAGTTTGGACGGAACATTATGAGAATCAAAACAAAACAATTATGAATGTGTGGGCTTCATCAATATCAAATGAATGTCAGAATCTTCGGATTGTGTTTTTTTGAATGAACGGTTTATGGACCTCTCCACATTGTACATGACTTCCTTGGTAGTGATTGAAGGATTGGTATTGTGGCAATATATTTGGAGTACATGCATTATATTTGTACATTATGATTATTTCTGTGCTCATAAATCAGTTATCATGTTCTTTGTTTTATGCACATAGTAATCTGTTTGAGTTATATCATGCCTGACTATTATACTTTATGTTATGTGGTGACTCTACTTCAATTAACATATCTGAGTGAATAAGGCTTAAACTGATAGAAGATGGTATGATATGGACTTGTAATGAGTTAAATATGTGTTCTTTGGTGAATATGCATGAATGAATTCGTTTTGTTATTTCTTATAAAAGTGACAATTGTATTCCTATGAAATTTTCCTATTGAGCTCCCAGGTCACGCTTATTTTTTTACAGATGGCTTACAAGTATGAAGGAGTTGATAGTGATTGGAAAATCTCCGTGAGTCATTAAGCAGAGTCGAATACCTTTTAAGAGGACGTAATAGCTGGTAGAAAATGGGATATGAGAACAATTTTTATTTATTTGCTTTTATAACACTTGAAGTTTCAGTTACAATATTGAGGATACATGTAATGATATTTTGATACACCTTGTTTTAGATTATTAGTTGAAAGATAGTGTAGAGACTGAGTGGAGATTAAACTTTTAGAAATTTAGATACTAAGTGTAGAGACTGAGGATAGGACTAGGAGTGTTCTATTGAG
>JAUPMG010264722.1:0-20052 GCA_031762675.1 Pachysandra terminalis
ATATATATGTTAAGAAAGAAAGATAAACAGAGATGGAGAAGAAATTAATTAAGTCTACACAAATACGGCGATTTACGTGGCTCGAGAAATAGTGCCTACCTACATCTACGAACACACACCAGGTTCTACTATTTTCACAAGCTCTGAATAAAAAAAAGGGCTTAACAAAATAATAGTAAAATTACAATTTTACCCTTTGACCCTCTAAAAATTCAGGTTCTACCGACGCAGTCGATGGCTGGAACGTCATTGCTTCTCAAATGCCTCAATAGCACGAGTGTACCAAAATAACCTTATTCCAAATAAATCTATACTACTATTAAAAGCAAATAGTATTTTTAAGATTTTTTTCAGTACATTTTTAGACTAAAATACCCCTACTTTATTTTATTATTATTATTATTTTTTTTAAATCTTTTTAGAGTCCCATTAAAACCCAATCTCCCACAAATACACATGTAAAGATAAGTTAAATTAAATACTGATATTAAATTTAAATAAGTTTATCTTCTTAATTAGATAAGGTTAAAATGTTTATTTATATAAGATTAAAATAAGTTTATGTTGTTATTGAACATTTATTAGATAAATATATGTATAATTAATAATATAGAAGCACACGTATACAAAATAATATTAATAGATTATTTATAATATATAAATAATTACTACTAAAATATGTAGAGAGAACGCAAATTTTAACTTTATCTAAATATTATTTATACTTAAAAAACTTATTATAAAATATTTATAATTGAAAAAAACCTTAAAAATTCTTTTTTTTAGTAGCAAGTATGAATATCTTTACATATTCTAAATAATTATTTATTAAAATTATTAATTGTTTTTAGTTCATTGTTATAACTAAATTACCTTTTTATAATTCTATTAGAACCCTTTCTTCTTTATATGTGTTAAACATCTTCGAAATACACTTAAACTCTAAAACAAAAAGAATCTAATTTTAATAAATAATTATTTTTTATATAATTTAATAAGAAAATAAAAGGATAATCTCTAAAATCTGCCACTTTTATTTACACCTATAGTAAACTTATTATATAAGCTTATTTATAAAGTATAAGCATACTTTAAGTTGTAAAATTTTAAAATATAATTCTACCCTAAATCAACTACCTATTCTACCATTTTATTTTACTTTGCTGAAAGGAGAAAAGAGATCTCATTTATGTAGGACCGCACGACACCCAGCTTATACTCCATTTTCTCCTAGCAGAGATTCGTCCGACTTTGCAAGGAAGCCACACCTTCTCAATGTTGCAGAAAACAGTAAATCTTTCTTCCTTTTTTGGGGAGATTGGTGGGTTTCGATTTTCATGTATAAAAACGGATTGCATCGATTGAATTCGATTTATACCTTCCATCTGCGAAGTTCAACTCAACATTAGCACTGCATTCCACCCTCAAACCAATGGACAAACGGAGAGAATAAATCAAGTGCTAGAAGACCTGCTGAGAGCATGCATTCTCGACTTCAAGGGGAGTTGGGAGGATCACTTGACACTTGTAGAGTACTCTTACAACAACAGCTACCAAACAAACATTGGAATGGCACCATTCGAAGCACTGTACGGGAGACTTTGCAGATCACCCTTGTGTTGGATCGAGGAGAATGTACACATTCCCGTAGGATCGGAGTTACTTGTTGAAACAACAGAAAAGATCAGACACATTAGAGATCGACTAGCTACAACTCAACATCGACAAAAGAAGTACGCTGACTTGAGAAGAACAAGTGTGATTGATTGGCAAACAATCACAATCAAAGATGATGCAACGTATGAAGAGGTACCTATAGGTATTTTGGATCGAAAGGAGCAAGTTCTACGCAACAAGGTAATTCCAATAGTGAAGGTTCTATGGAATAATCACGGAGCATCAGAAGCAACATAGGAACTAGAAGCTGACATGCGGGAGAAGTACCCACAACTTTTCGATTAAGGTAAGCGAATTTCGAGGACGAAATTTTCATAAGGAGGGCAGGATGTAATAACCCGAACAAAACAATAGGGTTAATGTATAATTAACAGAAAATTAAGGGTCAATTTAAAATTTTAGTAACTGTTGTATGTTTGACTTTGACCGATTGTGATTGGTGGGTTGTACAATTAGAAAACTGGGTACAACACACAATCTCAACTTCTAAGTTAAGACATGTGGCTAGGATCTTGTAGGAGCTTTCAATCTCCAATGAATCGCTGAGATTAAAAACCAAGAATTAGTAAGTATTCTCTACAAACTAGAATAACAACTATTTAAAACTAAAGCTAAGATTTTAAAAAATAGAATTAGAAAGAAATCAATATTAGAAAGAAACACACATGGGCTGGAAAACTAATCTAAGGGCTGAGAGTCAAACTAACTAATCTAAGGGTTGAGATTAAGAGTTCTATAGTTTCTAATCTTAGAGTTCATAAGTACCTATATAAACACAAGGCATTGGGAGATCGATTGATCACTTGAAGAAGAAGAAGAAGACGAAGAAGAAGAAGAAGAAGAAGAAGAAAAGCAAGAGGTGTAATTCTCTACACCAACCTTCAAAACCAAGGTAAGTGTTCAAGTATAACTTTATTTATGGTTTTAATAGGAGTACAAGGTTACTTCCATTGTATATGAAATATTTTAATGGCTTTACTTGTTTTTCAAGTTTTAATACTAGGATATGGTAAGTTTAAATTGAGTATTATTTTGAGAAGTCTATTTATTGGGTTTTGTGCTGAATTCAATGCTAACCAATGTTACTTAATCATGTTTTGTGTTTAAAGTTCAAGAGGAATCAAAATTCAGTATTATTGTGCAAACCGCGAGGTTTGGCAGCCTCCTCGGCATGCCGAAGAGATCACCGAACACCTACAGTAGACTTCGGCAGCCTCCTCGGCATACCAAAGGCTTATTGAGCCCCACAGTCAAATTTGTAGGTTTATGGAAAACCTACCGAACCCCAGTCGGCATACTGAATAGCATGCCGAGCACCACAGAGAGAAATTTAAGTTCCTGGAAAAGCTACCGAGCCTAAATTCGGCATACCGAACACCCTATAAAGCCTAACAATTTGACCAACTTGATTTGAACCCAGAAACCAAAGGAGTAATTTGGAAGACTCTTTGGCATACCGAAAAGTCCACCGAAAGCCTACCGAACCAGTTTGGCAGACCCTCGATCCGCCGAGAAAGACCAAATTGATATATTTGTATTGAAATTTTACATACATGGTTACTTTGACGTAATTAGACTATTTATGATGTTAATTTTGCTCAATTATGATTATTTTATATCCTTATTTCTTTATGGATCTATTTGTTATAATTGATGAACATGTGTTATTTTAGGATTCATATTACTTGCTTGTTTATGATTAGCATGTTAATTTGTCATATTACACATTGTACACATGATTTGAATGCTTAGTTAATGAGCACATTCTCACTTGTACAAAATTAGCTTCATGACCATGGATTTGGTCTATAAGCCTTACTTTTTTTATATGAGTCCATACTTTTGAATTTCAAGGATTAAGAGTGTATTATGATCGGGAAATCATAATAGGTGAGGAAACTTATATTTTCTGTGTTGAGGGACTAGCTATCTCAATATACTTATTTTTATTTGTCCTATGGACTATTAAGAAGTGAAACCTGTTGGTTATTGATAAGTATGAATCCCTGAGGAGATTTCACATTGGTGATGCCTCGGATATTTGCCCTTGATAAAAAATAAGTGGGGGAATTGTGCCCTCTAGGTCGAAGCCCTTTAAAACTATGTTACACACATAAAATATCTTATCTTTGAGAAGGTCCTGTATGGGGGAGTGGTTCGTTAAGATATCTTGCTCAAGGAAGGATCGGTCATGTGGGAACTTATGTTATTAATATTCCTAGCAGTTGCATTTCATATTAGACTTGTCTGCTAGATCACACTTGGTGATTATACTTGATAGGTGCACAACATGCATTCATTTAAAACTCGACCCCATGCATATATTATATGATTCATCCACATCACATTATTCACTTTCATATCTAACACTTATTACATGTTTGTCTCATATTCATCACATCTCACTTATGTACTGTTACATAGACTACCATTGAAGAGTGGCATTCTCCCTACTTCAATCATAAATCTTGTTAAACTTGTTTACTTACTAAGCTAATAGTAGCTTACGCTTTCAAGCAACCATATTTCAAGAATAATAGAGAAAGATGACTTGGATTATGGAGACCAAGCTGTGGAACAAAGTTTTGACGAAGTTATTGATTTTATCGAAGAAACTAATTAAAGATTTTATTAGGGATTTTTCCGTATTTTGTTGGCTTGCATGCCAAGGTTTATTATCAGCTATTGTTAAGCCATATTTTATTTAAAAGTTTGATTGAGCATGAGACTAGAAGATTTTGTTCTTAATTTTTCCGCTGCATTGTTATGATTTGAATTGAATGTAATAACCATACTTTGACTTATTTTCAGTATTATATAATATCTCAGTTTTTCTTTATGATTTGCCTATGTATTGACTTCCACTCCCAAGTGGAATGGGGTGAGAGTCATATTTCAAACTTCTTAGGAACTCCTTTGAGATCTCTTAAGTTTGCGATGTGACAGAAACTACCAATTATCCTTTTTCATATTTTTGATAAAAATGTTTAAGTTGTTGTTATTTAGTTGTTTTTTGTTAACATATTTTTCTCTTTTATATCTATTCCTTTTATTTTTATTCAATTTAATAAAATATCTCTATTTATCTTTAAAATCTCTATACAATAAAATTAAATGATGATAAAATTGAAAACGTATCCTTATCGTAGTTATAAAATATAAAATAAATTATTAAAAATAAATTTATTAATTGTTAAAAAGTAATAACTTATAAAATAAACTAAATAGAGAAAACTTTATTTTAGCAGATATGTGTAGTTTCTCATTTTAATTTATTTGTAATAATATAAAATTTATATCATGCAACAAATGGTAGCATTGAAAAGCTCATATAAGTAACATAGTTTTTCTTAGTAAATTAAAAGCATGAAAATTTGAATAAGCTCAAAAAGTTTGCTAAGGCAAAAGCCATTATTAATCACAGTACATTAAAGTATCATTTGTCCAACTATAAAAAAGAGTTATATAACCAGATTCTTTTGCTCTTCCATGGTAGCCTAACGTAGATTTATTATTCATTACCAAAAATGTGCAGGTAGGTTCCTATAGTGAATACAACTAACTATAAACACTACTTAATCATTCCATACGGAATCATGATAACCTAAAACTTATTAACCCACATTTAATATACCAAAACAACAAAAATTACAATAGATAAATAAAGAAAAATATATTTATTAAAATAAATTAGAAAATTTAATATTCCTGCAATTAGTTTATGAAGTAATTTGATTAAAAAAATGATTTTACCAATTTCACAAAAAATAAATAAAATAAAAAAATGTAAAGAAAATACTGCATCCGTAATTGAAAAAGTAAAATATTTTTTATAAAAAAATAACAAATCATACAATCAATACTCTTGCGAGATTTGTTTCTTTCTCAGTTGAAGGCATCTACGGTAATTTGTTATTACAATTTTTTATATGATTTATTTCATTTATGATAATTGTTTACATGTTTTAATTTGAATTATAATATTTAATTATCATTTTTTATTTCTTTACATGTTGTTCTATTTTTTTTTTTTTTGTGAAAAAATTATTTAATATTTTAGTAAATATCTTCATTTATCTTTAAAATATTTTAATAAATTATTATATAAGTTAATTTTGATCCTATATTTTGTCTATTTATTTTATATCCTGTGCGTTGCACCGATTTTCTGCTAGTATAATTTAAATCCGAGCCCGACCCAACAAACTAACCAAGCCTTAAATTTCAGCCAGGCATTTGTAAATAACTACAGAAACACAACTCTATAACAGATAAAAAACAACTACAGAAAGTAAAAAAACAGATAAAATGGAACTCATAACAACTACAAAAAAACTACTACCGAAACACAACTCTATAACAAGAATGGTTAATTTCATTTACACCTCTCACATTTCTGACATTTGTAAATACATTCTTTGTATTTTTTGATACTCTACTTACATCCCTTGAGGTTTGTATTACATTACATAGACTACCCCTGCGTTAACTTTTCATATTATTAACTAACGGAAAGCGTGATGTCATTCATTTTTTTTAATATATGGACTATATTACCCTTGAACGAAGACAGATAATCTGTTTTTTTAAAAAAAAAATAAAAAAAATAATGCTTGCTCGACAGGATTTTAATTATATTTACATTACTTTATTAGTCTACTAAGGGTAAAAATTAATTATATTTGTATTACTTTATTAGTCTACTAAGGAGTAAAAAAATTTCCAAAGATGAAAACGATACAAGGGTAATTTTGTCTTACAAAAAATTATTTTCTCATTTAAATATAATTTTTAAGATAGAGTTAAAAAGACAAATTAGCAAACTGTGTTAACGCCGTTAACCTGCCGTTACTAACAAGGGGTGTAAGTGAAATATCAAGAAAGATAGAATGTATTTGTAGTTTTGAAAATATGAGGAGTATAAGTGAAATTAACCCTAATAAAAAACAAGGTTCTGTATAGTAACCGTTGTCGATTGCATGCAACATGGGATATAGTTAAAACAAAAAGGTAAAATTATTAAAAAAAAATATATATATAACTACAAAATAGCTAATTCCTGGCATTTAATTATATAAATTCCTATAAAACTTTTCATTTTTCTCAACCTTAACCAAACTCAGCTAGCAAAGAAGGGCTAGCTTCTCCATCAGAAGAGGCGGTCCAGGAGCAATGCCGGACGAATACCGCTTAAGCCTCCTCTGATATTGGCGTTTCCGACTACAAGTGAAAGTTTTGTTCATCCTTTTTGCAATTCAAACCAACTTGGCTTCTCTTGTAAAGGTTTTTTTACCAAATCATATGAGTGTAATATATATATATATATGTAACTAGTATTTAATACTTTTAGTATTCAAATAATAATTATTTCCCTAAGTTATTTCAAATTTTTGTTTTAAAACTCTTTTAATGATTTATATTTTTATCAATTTTTGTTCAGCTGCCCAATTGTGAATCTTATAAAATTATCTTCCTGGTTTTTCATTAAATTTTGTTAAGCCAATTAAGACAAAAAAAAAAAAAAAGGGTAATTACATTCACACCCCTTTGGTTTTGACATAATGGCAATAATTACCCCTTAAACCTTGGCCATCACAAATACCTCTCCTATAGTTTGGAAGTATGTTACAACAGACTCCTTTCGTTAGAAACAGTCAATAAATTAATGGAATATTCATTTTTTGTTTACAACAGTATATTTTAAAGACGAAAATGCCCTTATATACCTTATTTAATGATCTCAAGAACAAAATAGGTGCTTATATGGAAGAAGAAAAAAAAAAGCTTCGTAATATTGAAAATTGTGAAAGCCCCACCTATATCTTAAAAGATAAATTAGTAATTTAATTTTCTATCCTTTTAGCATACTTAAATGTAACGAATAGAAGGGTATTATGGTCACATAATCAATTTTTGTTATAAATCGTTAGACGCCCTCTAGTTTGGCCCAATAAGGGTATTATTGGTTGCAATAGCCAAGGATTGAGGGTTACTTATTATTGCCATTAAGCCAAACATAAGGGGGGTGTCAATGTAATTCACCCAAACAAATAAAAATAAAATTAATAATAAAGAGCTAGACATTTTGTTGTGGTTATTGTCGTTGTTGAAAACCTATCTTGTGCATATTTATTATTAGGGGTGTAAGTAGGGCGGGTTGGGCCGGGTTTCAATCAGTTCGATCTGAGCCCAAATTGAAATCAGCTGGTCCGAACCCAACCAGGCCCAAACTGAACCCGTAGAAAGTAAACCCGAACTCAATTTGTTGAGTTCGGGCTGGGTTCGGGCCAGCCCGAACTCCATTGAATTTTTTTTTTTTTTTGAATCCAAAACCTATATTTGCACATACAGACATTATCAAAAAAAAAAAATTGCCTGGCATACAAAAAGAGACATTACTTAGGTCTTCTACTTTCTTTTGGATATGAGCTGTTGGATTAAGAATCATCAACGGATCATATCCAAAGTTATATAATTTTTATATATATATAATTAAAGTATTTAGTTATTACTATTAATTATTCGGTCTGGGCCGAGCTTTTTAGGGTTTATAAACTTAAGTCCGAACTCAGCCTGAACTGAAGTTCGGGTTCAGATTGGAGCCCGGACCGAACCCAAACCCAAATAAAAAACTGAGTTCGGACTGTTATTAGAATTGGCTCGTGCTGGCTTCGGACGAGTTGGGCCAAACTTAGAGCTCTACTTATTATGTGCTTTTTTTCTTTACAGTAACTGGAGGAAGAGAGAGAGCAAATAATTACAAACTCCAAAAATGAGTCCTTTCAAGCTAAATTATGTTCTCATGTTCCTCTTAGTCATGGCCATGTTCCAATCCTCTCGTGGAATATACCACAGGGTTAGAAGAGAAATATTTATCAAGAATGGTTTGGGTAAATATAATCTAAACGTCAATTGTTACAGCACTGGAACCGACCCCGATTTGGGCCAGTTTGTATTGAAGCCGAACGAGCATGCCCATATCACCTTTTTCAACGAAAGATATGGCACGACGCGCATCCTCTGCTTTATGCATTATTTCGAGGGAGCATATCCATCATCGGCAGAATATCTTGTCTACAATTGTGAACATGAGCACAGATGCTACGTTCGTCGCTGGTGGTTAATGACAGAAAGAGGTTTAATTCCCCTGACTTAAGGCCGGAGCAAGGATCCAGAACTAGTTCGAAATATGATGTCCGGAATAATTCACCTATAGTTTGAAGAATTATAACTCGATGGTTTCTTGAAAGAGGTTTAATTCCCCTGACTTAAGGCCGGAGCAAGGATCCAGAACTAGTTCGAAATATGATGTCCGGAATAATTCACCTATAGTTTGAAGAATTATAACTCGATGGTTTCTTGAAAATAGCACAAGTGCATGCGTTATACGATTTTCAGATAAATATACATTTAATATGCATAGGAAGTTGTCTCTTATTTAATAATGCGTTTACAACTTGACTAAGTAGCACGCTTTAAACGCAGGGGGACCAATAGTGATGAGTCAATTTGAAAATTGATTTAATCCAAAGATAATGTGACTTCTAGCAAGGTCAATTATGTAATTGTACATTTTATTATTTAAAATCATGAATAGAGAATCTATATTCAAAATTCTGAATGTTTCTTCGAAAGCTCATTCTTATTGAGAGGATATTTTTCAAGTAGTATATTTCGAAAGCCCATTTAATTTGGGAGAATTATTTCGAAATCAGTATATAATTTGAAGATCTACTTGAGATGGACCCTCAAATCAGTATTCTTTCGAAATTCCACTTTTGAAGATTTATATTTTAAGAATCCATTAATTAAGAATTCTTTTTGATATTATATATATAAAACATTAATTACTTTATAAGAAGTAATTTTAGGCTAGCCACCTCGAGAGGGCTTCGTCATCATATGTATTGTAATAATGCTATTTCGAATGAAATAGCTATTGTAGGCATTTCAAGATGATTTCTCGAAATAGCTATGACTATTTATTATCTCGAGTTTATTTCTTTAAGATAATTAGTATTTTGAATTATCTTTCGAAAACATTGTACTCCTATCTCGAAGTCACCCTTCGAGATAGTCACTCGAAATAACTATTATGATACTTCAAAGTCATAATATCGTGAATTATATTTATTCAAGGGAATATTCTCTTACGTACATCCAATAATTCTTCGAAGACTCTAATTTCGAAATCATTACTTAAAGCATAAAATGAAATAAACATTAGACTTTCAAGAATGGAGGGCCAGAGAGATAAGTCTTATTAAGATCCTCAAAGATTTTATAGCTTTTAAGGACTTAAATCACATGATAGTAACGTATCATAAACTTTATAATGTTATATTCATTACTAATCAAAACGTTTTGAAAGCATTTATTGAAACGTTGTGTATCTTGGATTAAGCGTTTTGAATATTCAAATCAAAACACTTGTTCACTGAAACGTTTTGAATCCATTCATAAAACGTTGCAAAGGGTTAAGTAATGAGTTTGAGTCTATAAAAGGATAATGATGCATCAAAAAGAGGGATTTGATTCTTTGGCATTTGACATTCTCTGAGAATTTGCAGAGCTTTGCCTTGTGAATCCTCTTCTAAAATAAGTTATGTAGTTTCTTTTTGTTATTCATGACTGATTTTAGTTTCTTCCCTCTTTGCTTTTAATTTTCAAAAGGAAACCTTACATTGTAACGATCATCTTTGATTTAGGCCAGTGTAAGCAAGTATTCGAATCTATTGTTGTGCAAACTCATTTAACTAATTGACATTGAAGTTATTTACCGGTTTATGCATCACCAATAGGGCTGTAAACGAGCCAAGCCGAGCCGAGCATTGCCCAGCTCGGCTCAGGCTCATTAAATCTGGACAAGGCTTGGGCTCGGTAAAAATTTTCGAGCTCAAGCTCACTATTTTTTTCAAGGCTCAAGCTTGGCTTGCAAAAGCTCAGCTCGGCTCATGAAAGGTTGAAAAAAAAAACAGTTAATTACATGCTTTGTATTTAATATATGAGACTGTCATTAACTTTGTATTTAAAAACAACAAACCTTATTTAATTCTTTGTCTGCCACTAACTTTGTATTTAAAAAAAAGCTAAACTTAATTTAATATTTAATATTTAATATTTAATATATAAAACAACCACCACCATTAACTTTATATTTAATGCTTAATATTTTATATATATATACAAAAATTTATTTATCATATATTAAACTGAGCCGAACCTACCTAAACTCGGTTCAGGCTCGTTAAAATAATGAGCCTCTTTTTTGGCTCAGGCTTGACTTGCGAGCTTAAATTTTGTTCTCAAGCTCGGCTCATGAGATCCGAATCCGAGCCGAGCTAATCACCAATACAAATAACAAACATGATTCAAAAACTTTTTAATGACACTTCTTGAATAGAATGTGGTTATTCAAACCATAACTAAGAAACGAGGAAAACCCGACTATTAAGAGTTTGAGAAGAGGTTTCCGTTGAATTCACTTCAGCTCTGAAAGGAGCAAGCTGAAAAAGCCCTTTTTCTTATATTAGGAAAAGAAATCCACCCGTATTAAAGAATTATGGTACACGAGTCTCACCCAAGGGCAAAGTTATCTTTTTCTTAGAAGGGTTTGTGTCATAATAAGCACGGTGAAAGGTTATCCCTGTTCTACTTGAAATTGCCTTGAACCCGACACTTGCAGTGTTGAACTTGCTCTTCTCATGGGCATTGTGGGGAACCTTGAAGGCATGTCGGGCGGCAAAAGCTTCAAACATCATGGATCCATGGCATCCTGTCTTGGCGTCTCCGATCGCGAAAGTGAGGTTATATAACTTGATGGGCACAGTCCTTATGACTTGGGCTATGGAGCTTTCTCTCCCTCCGACTAATTCGACGGCGGCAAGTCCTGAGGAGACCGAGAAATGTTTCGAGTCTATGTACTTGACTGCTTTCAGGGATTCGATGATCCATCCAGGAAGCGACGATATCAGGTCTTGTTGCTTGGGAGGGATTAGTACATCGGTTGAGAAGTTCTTGAACACATGTGGACCACATTCAAAACCACCATTCCTGACCAAATTACCTGCAACAAAACACAAGACTAATGTTCAAGGTGTAAAAGATCGGTTCGGTCCGGTCCTTTCTGGCTGGTTCGTATCGAGATCGGGTAGGACCGGTCCAGTGTCAAGGATGATACAATGATTGTATCGTGAGGTTCTAGACCGAATCGGTACAACCGGTATCATTATGGATCGGACCGGTACAACCAGTACTGATGATGAACCAATTTGAAAATTGATTTAATCCAATAGTAATATGACATCTCGCAAGGCCAGTCATGTATTATACATTCTTTAGAATGTATAGTTGAAATTCTGAACGTCTCTTTAAAGGCCTACTCTCGGTGGAGAATATTTTTGGAGTAGTATATTTCGAAAGCCCATTTTGGGAGAATCACTTCGAAATATTCAATAATTACTTCATAAGGAGTAACATAGGTTAGCCACCTCGAGATGGTCAATTCGACATTACAAGTAAAATCTCATATGAGATTATCAACATAATGCTATTTCGATGTTGAATTTCGAAATGGTCTTTGTGAGGCGTTTCGAGATGACGTCTCGAAATGATTAATTTTTTATTATCCCAAAGTCATATTCTGAATCACCTTTCGGGATAATCATATAAATAACTCAAAATCAAATTTCGAGATAGTTTACTTGAAATTATCATTATGAAAACAAAATGTTATATAACGGAATATTCCCTAACATCTATTATTCCTCGAAGCTAGTAAATTCGAAGTTATTTACTTAAAGCATAGGGAAAAATAAACATCAGACTTTCAGGGATGGAGAGCCAGAGAGATAAGTCTTATCAAGATCCTCGAAAGTCTTGTAATATTTAAGGACTTGAATCAACACAGAATAGTAACGTATCATTAATTTTATAACGTCATATTCATTACTAATCCGAACATTTCGAAATCATTTATTGAAATATTGTATATAAAATTAGATGTTTTGGATATTGAATATTCAAATCAAAAAGCCTATTCAATCAAATATTTTCAATCCGTTCGTGAAACGTTGCAAACAATTAAGTAACGAGTCTGAGGCTATAAAAAGGCAATGAAACATCAGAAAGAGGGATTAGATTTATGAATATTTGACATTCTCTGAGAATTACAGAATCTTTGTCTTAATAATCCTCTTTTCTGAAATAAATATAAGTTTTGTGATGTCTTTCTGTTATTCCTAATTGATCTCATCATTTCTCCCTTTGCTTTCAAACATTTTCAAAAGGAAACCTTGCATCAGAACAATCATCTTCTAATTCAGGCTAGTGCAAGCAAGTATTTGAATTCATTGTTGTACAAATCACTTTGGTTAATTGACGTTTTAAGTCATTTACTGGTTTGTGCATCACCAGTACCAATCTGGACAGGCCAACACAACCGGTCTATTTATTTTTTTAATTTATGAATTGGACGGTCCATATCGGTCCGGTATTGACTGGTCTTGACCGATACTACCGATCTGGCGACTGGCCCATTTTTTTTTTAATTTGAAATTTAAACAAGCAGTCCACATTTTGTACTAAATCTGAACTGGACAGTACCACTGGTCCGGATCGGGACTGGCTAGGACCAATCCAATCCCCGATCCCCAGACTCTAAACATTGCTAATTTTATTCACATTTGGAAGGTTGTGGTTCAGATCCGGGTTGGAGTTGACTCAAATCCATGACCCAAAGAAAATAATAGCATGGCCATATCAGATTTAGGCCTGTAAATCTTGGGATTGTAACACTATGTATAGGAGTCCACCATATACCAAGCCCACTTTGATAGGGTCATATCAAGATGGGTCAAATCAAGACGGTCGAGTAGACCCAAGTATTGCATGTATATTATAAGTATGATACAATTTTTTATTTTAAGAAAAATATATAATTTTTTGGGTAAATTATATTTACATCCCTTGGATATAGCATAATGACAACAAGTACCTCTCAAACCTTGGTCATCATAAACACCTCTCCAACAGTTTGAAAGTAGGTAATAACAAATCCCTTCCGTTAGTAACAGTCAATAAAATAATAGAATATTTGTTTTTATAGAAACATATTTTAAGGATGAAACTATCCTTATATTCATACATTGTTTAATGATCCTAAGAACAAAATAAGTGTTTATATTGAGGAAGAAATAAGATTCCAAACATTGAAATTTGTGAAAACTCTGAATATCTCTTATAATTATAGGATAAATTTAATTTTTTATCCTTTTAATATACTGAAACGTAAAGATTAATAGAGGGGTGTTATGGTCAAATTATCAATTTTCGTTACAGATCGTTAGATCCCCTAATTGTTTTATATTTCGCTGATATTTTGCGAAATTTTGCAAACTTTCGATTTCGGTTAAGGTCTCCAAAATTGAAATCCTGTTTTTTTGATTGAAATTATTTCACGAAATTTTCGGATCAAATGTCCAAAATTTTGGCATTATTTTGCTGAAATATTTTCACTTTCAACAAAAAAAATTCAAGTGAAAATTTTATTATTTTAGCAAAATTTTCATTGAAAAATTCGTTTATTTTGGCCAAAATAAATTCTAAGCATATGTTAAAAGTAAAATAAAATAAAGAGAAAAAAATTAACTTCAAGCATTATAAATATCTTTATGGTCACATTTCTTATACAAGTATGTAATTAAAATTAATACTAATTTAAGTGGGTATATTATTTTGTTATATATATATATATATATATTTTTTTTTTCTTTTGTTTATACAGGTACACAAATGGATTTTGTATCCGTTTCAATTAAAGGAAAACAAGAAACAAATTTAAGTTTTTACCTTAAACTTATATACATTTTTATTGTTTTAGATGTTAGAATTTGCATCCAATATATTTTTTTTGGATAGTTATATATTTTTTGTATGTTGTAATATAAATATTTTATTTATTATTTTTAAAATTTTGTATTATTTCACATTATTAATAAAAAAAATGTCATGAACTAAACCAAAAAATCACAATTTTGAGATTTCAAGCTTAATTCGTAACTCTCACCCCATATCTCTATGGGAGTGGCAAACAGTAATCAAAACATAAGCGGAAGCAATTAACTGTTCTAGTAAGATATAAGTAACTGAAATAAATAATCTGATCTATTACAAGATTAAATAAAGAAAAGTCTAATCTAGTACAACTATACAACTAGATCCAGGTCATCTATACCCATTCCCAAGCTCTCTCTTGGTGACCAATCTCCAAGACCTGAAAAATATAAATCAACAAGCATAAACTGTAAAGCCCAGATGAGTAATCTTTCAATGCAAGGTATTTACTCATATCCCAACATTATAAGAAAAGTACAAATAATATATATTTGATGTGATAAGGATAGCATATGTGCATACAGTGGTGAAATAGTAAACAACAGAGATCACACAATGTATTGTTCTCTCCCAACCTCGCTTGGTATCAAATCAAGGGTCCACATCATAGTATCTGCATGCCTAATTCTATATGGTAATTACATCTAGTGTGTAATACACTAGACACTCAAAATGATATCAACAGAGAATATGCAGTGCATGTGCAAATGGTGTTGTACGATCTACAAATATGGTAAGTACCCACATGATCGATCAGTCCTTGAGCACGATGTCGTCATGAACCATCCCCCCATACAAGGTCACTCTCAAGGATATGATATTTTATGTGCGCAACATAGTTTTAAGAGTTTTCAACCTAGGAGGCACAATCCCCCCACTTATTTTTGATCACGTGTGGTATCCCAAGGTCCCATTAATGGGCAATGCCACAGGGAAACATACCTATTTACATCCTACAGAAAGGTAAATCATGCTTCCGCTATTGGGCATCACATTGTGAACCTTCCCTCACCTTGCATCTTTCCACAAGTCTGTTGGGATCATCACATAGGACATATTTCTCACCTTGGGAGCTAACAACATAGTCCATTTTAGGACATCAATGGTATCACGTGTGAGTCTATACCCAAGGGTATCACATGGGGTATTAGACTGTGCTATTACAACAGGTAGGTCCATATGCAACTCATAGTATTCAAGTCCATTAATTAATGCAAGACACAATGATTCACAGTCATTTATTCAAGTCAGCAATCGCATGGGCACAGTCCCATGATTGTACACTACAAGTGTAATAGTGCACAACATTGTGCACTAAACACAACTAATCATCTAAACATAGAAATATGATATATTCAGTGTAAGCAGGAAATAAACATTAGACACACACTAAGGGCACAATAATTCACAACACCACACTCAAAGCATATAAATATATATAATTATCTAGCATAAGTTATATAATGAAATCAAGGCAGACAAGGTATGAACATCTACCATGGAGTAATACACACATAAAGCAAGTCTAAAAAAGTTTAACAAAAAATACTAATACATAGACACATTAAGGCATGCCATCATCCTCTAAGCATGCATAATTCTCTAATCATAAGGAAATATGATAAAATCAGGAGTAGCAGGATGAGTGCATCAAACATAAGGCAATACATGTATTAACAGATCAAGGAGATGAAAGCAAATAAATAATACTAAACACCCACATAAATGGGTCAACCATCAAATGGTAACAAATAAGGTCAAGATCTATACCTAGACATGTACAAACAGGAGAAAGATCCAATGGATGGGTTTGGGAACTGTTACACGAGTTTCCTACGGAGCTCACACTACTAGGCTAACTCAAGATAAACTAAACCTTAGGTTTGAAGGGTCACATTAGGAAAGACAACCAACACCAAATACATGTTAGAACAATTAGGTTGGGGATACCACATGCATCCAAGGTCAAAAACCAAACAAAAGACCGGAATTGGGCCTTGACGACGTTTCCAGAACACCTGGAATGTCCTCAGGGTTTCGGCAGGGTCTTCGGCGAACCAAGATTGGTTCGGCTAGGTCCTTCGGCGTGGTGCTTCGGTGCGTCGAAATGTCTCGGCGACCTAACAAGTAACTGAAGTTGGTTTCTGTCTTTCGGTGAGCCGAGGTGGTCGCCGAAACTCAGTGAAATTTTACCTAGAGGTTCGAAATGATCAAAGGCAGCTTCGTTGTAAATATTGGGTGAAGGGGAGTAGTCCACACGAGTAGATCTGGGATTTCTCCTTGATTTCCCAACTTGGAAAAAGTTTGGGATTTACAGAATAATTCTACGTCACAAGGGTTGATTTCAAAAAGTTTAAGACTCCTAAACAAGGCAACTGATCAATGAATTCATGGGGGAGGAAGAATACAATCACACACATTCTTCCCCCATGATCATAATGCTAAAATAGAAGTAAATATGCGAACATCGAAGGAAAACTCAACATGGGGCGTGCCAGGTCATGTCCGAGGTTGCTGCATGGCTGCTTCTCCTTGCATCTGAGGATTTGGGGTCCTTGAATCTAGGGATTTGGGGTTTCCCTCTTCTTATCCATCTTCTCCAAGAGCTCCAGAAGGAATGATCGGTCAAACAAATGAGGTTTTAGGTTTAGTTTTGTTATTTATAGGTCCAGGGGCAAAGTTGTGATATTAAAACAGCTACAAGGGAAAAATTGGGTTTCAGGCTCTATAATTTCCAACTAACCACTTAATTAACTTCTGATTGTGTAATTTCTCAAATGAATCTTCTAAGCTGTCTAAACCAAATATTATCTTGCTAATTGATTTTATTTCCTATTTAACTGCTAAGTCCAGTTATCTGACCTGCACTACTTCCTAAGTCTGTCTGGCTAACCCAATCAGTTTTAGATGACTTATGTGTTTCTAATATGTTTTATATGATTAAGGATTCATGAATAATAATCCTAGTTTATTAATGAAATTAAATCACCAATTTGCCAAATTACTATTTTACCCTAAAGTCTCAAGTTAATATTATTAGGGATTTATTCAGGCTGTTACAAAAAAACTTATTTATTGCTTTAAAAAAAATTTGTAATGTTTATAAATAGCATATATTTAAATAAAGTGACCTCTTTTTTTTTATTAATTAACTTTATTGTTTATATTTTAGAAGTTTAAAAAGAAGAAATAAATTGGTCGAAATTAAGCCTATATTAAACTAGTTAAAAAAAAAAAGTAGAGTTATTTCAGCGAAATATTCGTAATTTTCAATCCAAAATTGGCCAAAATTTCACACCTTTCACAATTTAATTTCGGTATAATTTTAAAATCTTAAAATTGTTTTTGTCCGTTATTTCGCCGAAATATCCAAAATTCAAAAATTTCAATTTCGTTGGAGGCTTCAAAATGGTTGAAATTTCATAAATTTAAAACTATGGATCCCATCTAGTTTGGTTAATATGGGTATTGGTTGTAATGGTCAAGGTTTGAGGGGGTACTTATTGTCATTATACCATACCAAAGAGTAAGAAATACCTCTAGTAGGCTTTTGCATCAAGGGGCCCACATGTGAGACCTTCTTGAATCCCAGGGTTGTGGAATGTAACTTTGACCAGCTTAGAAGCAGCCTTAAAATCATGGTGGGCAATGGATGATGGCTCTGCAGCCTCTACAGCAGAGGAGGTATAGCGATCTATACAACATCATCTTAGTACCCCTATAAATAAGCCACAGGTTCCCCCCACCTTGGTAACCCCATGAATAAGCCACCGATATCCCATGAATAAGTCACCAGTACACCCCGCGAATAAGCCATCGGTAACCCCCCTCCCTGGTTTTCCCCTTTGGGTACCCCATGTGACGCCCCCGATTGGTGCTGTAAGGATGGTTGTAACCATATGTTGTAGAGGATGCGAGCCCTAAATGATCATGTTTTGTAAGCAGTAGATAAGCCTGTCAACGGGTCGGATTCGGACTGAATCGCAACATATCCGAATCCGATCCAATAATAAAATCCGAATATCCGAATCTGATCCGATCAATACTAAGGTAAATTTCATTCTAGAACATATTTCTATTTTCAAACTGAAATGAATATTCAAATGAAACTAACAAAAAAAAAGCCAATAATTTGGCGCAAACACATTCTTTCACATCCAATGGAGTAGAAATAATCAAAAGTATAACAAAGAATATAGACAGATCTACCCCTGTTCTTTAAGCTGCGTCAATCATCATTCATCCCAATTTGAATAAGTTCAAAGATTTCCAACCAAAAAAAAAGTTCAAAGATCAGTCTGTCACTATAGATGCTATATACTAAGAAGGTCAACATTTTTTATACACGATAGAGGGCATTCAGACATTCTTCCGCAGCTCCACTAACTCATAGCCTCATAGGTCTGTTATTCTTTTCTGCGTCAGTAAAAACAATTTAGTTTGCTTGGAATTACTGATCGATAAATAAATTAAAAAAATCAATTTGCTTGGAAGTTCTCCAATATTTGTTTCTAGAAACAGTTCATTTAAAACAACACAAAGGCCAAACATGCAAATTGTAGATTATAGTCATAAGAAAAATTCCAATAAAAGTTTAACTCGAAAGAAAATTAGCACATTTAACAACTATCATATGAACTGATGTGTAGCAAAAACCCAAGTGTACATGCATATTGTTCTTTCTAAACAAGTTCAAATAAAACATTACTGAGAAGAAATCTGCAGAATCAAGCACAAAGCATAAACTTAGTCTACTGTGCTTTTTATGATTGCAATGTTTTCTACTCTCAAGTTCCTTATCCATATCTACTTGAATTCCGTCATCTCAACAAAGGACCAACTTATCATTTGAGATTGGGAGACAAACTATCAATGAAACCTTACAAGTGGTTTAAACAATGATTCATTATTCTTTTCTGGTGTTGCTTCTTGCTATTAAGTGGTGTTGTTTCTTGCTATTAAGTGCTGCAGAAACCATAAACATACCATTGAGCAGATTTATCTTAGACCCATTAGAGAGGAAGAGCACATAACTTATCATAAGACCAAAGCAGGACACATAGACAAAGGAACAAAGCTAGTGAACTAGATGAAGTGAGAAAAAAAATCCTACTAGATGAAGAGTAAAGCAGCATGGATACTTGGGTGTGGGAGACATTAATAATTTTTGGTTGTATGTTTTATAAATTTCAAAAGAATTGTGATTTTGGAGATTTTTTCATTGAGGTCTATGGCCTAACAAAGAGTGAAAGATCAATAAATATATTAATTATTTGGGGTTGATTGCAAAAAGTATGTTTTGGCATTCCATTCCTTCTGTCATGGGATGGTCTTTTATTAATAAAAATTACAAGGTTCCAACAGAATTATTTTTCTTTGTGCCAATCATAGGTTTAGCTTCATGAATCTCTATGATTGTTTGTTTGTTTTACTTTTCAAAAGGATTCAATTGCAACTATGTTCATAGCCTCATTGAACTGT
>JAUPMG010264731.1:0-20051 GCA_031762675.1 Pachysandra terminalis
ATCAAAATGATAATTTTAAATCATGAGCACATTTCTTTATGAATCATCTCTCTCTGAATGTAATGCCAAATAGTCTGCCCTAAGTCTCATGCCATTTAGCTTCGATCTAAATGCTTTTCCAGTCAAACCCCTTTAGATCATATGATGCATGACCATTAGATCTAATTTCACGACATGATCAAAGGTAAATAAGGGTATAAGTAGATCCTCACAAGGATCATCCTAATCTCACACAACAAGAAAATATGAATCTATTCACGTGCTCTCAAAGGTAACGTCGCTACTAGCACATGTGATATGCAACACATGCTAAGGTAGAGCTCTAGGCCCAGCCAAGAGTATGCCAACCTCCAACACCATACGGATCTTAGTTTAGTCGCAATCTATGCACCTAACCTGAGCTCCTTAGTCCAAGTCACAACTTTCAAGTGCCTTGATTAAGGTCTAACATCTGGATATATCAGGTAATCTTTGATTTCCTAAGGAATCTCATCCTGGCTCTCCCAGGGTGACATAACTCATAGTCCTCTGAATGTCTCCGATGGCACACGTCCTCTTAATGTCTTATCCTACTCGCAGTGTATGCGCCATGGCTTGTCATTGTGTGAGAAGCCAACCACTAGCCTGATGACATCATATCAATATCCTTATAATATGGGAGTAATGTGTGTGTAAAGTGTGCAAGTAATACACAATCTCACGCCTCATAAAAAGATAAACTCTTAAATTCTCACGCATGAAGTATAATGTAATATGAGATGTTTACATATCAAATGTAAATAAAAACTGTTTCACCTAACATAAATCACAATTTACGTAATCCCATCTCTTTGACATGAACCTTAAAAGCTTGTCTAGCTATAGGTTTAGTCATGGGAGCAACCGTCATCTGATGAGTAGAATATGTGTAAGAGACACGTCTTTGTGTGCAACTTTGTCTCTGATATAATGATAGCGAAACGTTTCGTCCAACCATGGTATTTGGGGTCTTTAGCATAGGCCAACACTTCTATGCTATAACTATAGATGGTGATCAGCCCTACATTTGCTTGAAAGATTCCAAGATCCTGTAAGAATCACCTCAACTATATGGCTTTCTGAAAGGCTGCACAACAAGCTATGTATTCTAACTCCATAGTAGACAATGCAACGCATACTTGCTTCTTGATACTCCAAGAGACGGCCTCCCCGCCACCTAGAAGAATGTGTATCCTAGCGTCAACTCTCGATCGTCTAGGTCACCTGTTCAGTTCGCATTGCTGTAGGCTCATAGTTGCAAATATGTTCCCTGGATGCAAAGCATGTAATTTGCTGTCCCACATTGGTATCGAAGAATATGTTTCACTACCTTCCAATGAGTCTGCTCTGGGTTACTCTGGGTTTCCCTAACCGCGAAACTAATATCAGGTCCAATACGCATCATAGCGTACATTAGACTACCTATAGCACTAGCATAGGGAACACAAGTCATTTGTTGCTTCTCTTCCTCTGTTTCTAGACATAGACCAAGATGCAATGAAGCACTCTTCTCGACAGGAGTGTCAATGGGTTTTGCATCGTGCATTCTGAAATGCTCAAGTACCTTCCTCATGCAAGTCTCTTAGGACAAATAAAGAAGCCTCTTAGCACAATTCCTATGAATCTTAACATCAAGCACGTAATCTGCCTCACCTATATCATTCATCTCAAAACTGAAGGAAATACACTTTTTAGTGGTGACAATCTCCCTGTCATTACGTGCTATCAATATGTCGTCAACATACAGTGACCAGATAAGATAGCTCCTACCATGGTGTCTAACATACACAATGGCCTTCCTCAATCATTATGAAACCAAACTCTAAAATGGCTCGATAGAATCGAAGATACCACTACCTACATGATTGTTTCAGACCGTATATAGAACGTTTGTGTAATGAATTGAAATTTAATTAAATACTAATTACAATTAACTTAATAATTACACGTGTAATGTAGTACTTGCTTAGTGAATATATATCTACACTAATGGTAATATAGATGATGGATGTACCAACATTTATATATATATATATATATGTGTGTGTGTGTGTGTGTGTGTGTGTGTGATTAGTAATTTAACAATTAAACTCAAATTTTTATCATGCAAGTCTAATTATGCACTAAGCATGATGAAGAGCACATGTGATTGGTGAATATGTATTACGAGCTTAGAGGTAAGCTATATGGTAACTGAAAGATATAAAGGGAAATAAATGAAATGACATTCTTGTAACTAAGTGATAAAGAAAGGTTAAACTTGTAATATGAAAATTTCAGAAATGCCATGTAATGTGAGTCCAAAGGTACCAGACCTAAATGGTGACATGTGGCATTGAAGGTGATAGAATAGGGACATGTGTTAATGAAGGTTAATTAGAGGCTAACTCCAATTAATTAATATAATCTAGGTTAAATAAATAAAGTAAAATTATACCTAAATATCTAACTAGTAAAAATTAATAAGACTAATTAAATTATTAAGTGAATCGGTATAAAAATACTTAAATTAGATTAATTTGAATAGTGGTAGAAACTGATTAGAGAGGAGAGAAACTGGAGAGCAAGAAGAAGAAGAAGAAGAAGATGAAGGAAACCTAAGTAAGGAATTTAGCCTACATCAGTAAGTAATAATATTAAGTATATAGTTTTGGAACTGAAAGAATAAAATTAATAGGGTTTAGAATATATTTTTATGCTTAGATTAGTTGCAATTATATCTTATGTTTTTTTTTAGTTCGGGTTTGAAGTTGTTGTACAAAACTAAAATTCTGGTTTGCAGTTCAGATTTGATGTTTTTCCTAAATACTAAAATTCTGGTTTGTAGTTCAGATTTGATGTTTTTCCTAAATACTAAAATTCTGGTTTGCAGTTCAGATTTGATGTTTTTCCTAAATACTAAAATTCTGGTTTGCAGTTCAGATTGATGTTTTCCCTAAATACTAAATTTTGGTTGGTAGTTCAGATTTGATGTTTTCCTTAAATATTAAAATTTTGGTTTGCAGTTCAGATTTGATGTTTTCCCTAAAACTATGATTATGTTTTTTTTTTTAAGTTCAGACTTGAAATTTACTATAAAAAAATATATTTCTGAGTTTCTGGCACCTTCGGTTAAACGAGGGAGTCCCTTGGCTGATTGAAGCTATCGATGACATTCTTACAAAACTATGTTTTCTCAAGTTTGACGGTGTCAGTATAATATTGCACTATATCTAAGTTTTAAATCATGATATAATCGTAGATACATGTTTTAAATATGAAAGGTATCTTTATTTGGATTTTATGTGCATGATTTGCATACGTATGAGATGTGTACTCTGTGGGGTAATATGCCCGCTACTTTGTGCTGATATGTGAGTGTAGGGCAATGTGTGGCTACTACATCCATGTTATGTATCGGTGAAATGTATGATGAATTTATGATGTTTCCTTTGGATGCCGACTGACATGCGACGTTTTGGAGTCCTTGCAAATGATCAATTTATCCCCTCTGATCAATGTGGATTCTATTCAGTCTCTACTAATGGCCATGAGCCCTAGCCCGGTCATGACATCAGAGTGACTTTTGTACATTTAATTTTATATAGTAAGTTGAATTTACCGTGTGCCTTGTGTCGGTGAGCTGTGCCTTAGTGCCAGCAACTATGGGAAGACACCAAGGTGTCCGTGCCAACTTGAACATCTATATGTGTGTTCCGGTTATTTTATTTATATTTCAGTTAGAATGCCATGCCTGATTATTGGAGTGCTTCATACTACATATTGTTTATTTTTGTTATGTTTAAAATTGTGAATTATAACTATTGTTTTGAAAAGTATGATTTCGCGTATAATTTTGGTTTCACTGATTATTACTTACTGAGAATTTAATCTCATTAAAAGTTTTTCTAAAATTTTTAGAGTCTGACACGGAAGGGGAGGTTGTAGGAGAGGATGAGCAGTTAGAAAGCTAGCTAGAGGTGAAGATCTTGGAGAGCAGAGAGGAAGATCACATTTGTTTACTCTGAGAGAGAGGGAGTTGTAGAGAAAGATTGTATAGTGTATGTAATAACTCTTTTTCTATACCTTGTAGGTATATGTGTACATTAAGTTTTAAGTTAATGTATAGTTTGTTTTAGTTGCTCCTGCTATAGATTACTACGATAAAACTATTACAGACATGATTGATTTTTAATTAACCATGAATTGTGTGGTTATACACGATAGTCGCGAATCAGGAATTGGAAAAATAAATCCAAACGTCCCAGGTCGTGACAGTTATGGTATCAGAGCATTAGGTTAAGTCATAAGTTGAAGTATTGGGTTAAACTTAAAATTATAGTCCTAGGATTGACTATGTCATGAAATTTTGTTTTATATATGTTAGGAAGAAAGATGTATCGGCGGAGGACCTCTACTGATAATACTAGAGAGGTGGATGATGAGAGAGAGGATAAGGTTGCTAGGGCCATTGAGAGTATGTCTACAGTCCTGCAGCAACAAATAAACTAGAACACAATACTGCAACAGCAAGTCCATTAGAATACTATCCTACAACTGCAAGCACAACAGAACATAGGGCATGTGCACTGACCTAAAGGGTACCCCAATCATCCCCTAGTGGAACATTTCATGAAGCTCACTCCACCTGTTTTTCGTGGACTACTTGACCCACTAGAGGCTGAAAAATGGGTATGAGTATTGAGAAGATTCTCAAGGTGATGGAGTGTCCGACAGACAAGAGGGTAGCGTTGGCCACATTAATGTTTGAGGGTGAGGCAGAGCATTGGTGGAGAATGGTCAAGAGAGTGAGAGATGTACCGAGGACTTGGGATGGATTTTTGCATGTCTTTTACTAGAAATATTTTCCAGACTCAGTTCGGGATCAGAAGGAGATGGAGTTCCTTCAATTAGTTCAGGTCACCATGACGGTGGTGCAATACTAGGCAAAGTTCAGAGCATTGGTGGAGGATGGTCAAGAGAGTGGGAGATGTACCGAGGACTTGTGATGGATTTCTACATGTATTTTACGAGAAATATTTTCCAGACTCAGTCTGGGATCAGAAGGAGATGGAGGTCCTTCAATTAGTTCAGGGCACCATGACGGTGGTGCAATACTAGGCAAAGTTTGATGAATTGTATTGTTTTGCTCCACAGATGGTGGAAAATGAGACTAAAAGGGGAAAGCAATTTGAGAGAGGATTAAGCCAGTGATCAAATCAAAGCTTTCTACCTTGAAGTTAAGAACATATGCAGAGTTAGTGGACAGAGCACATATTGCTGAGAGGGATTGCATGGAAGTTTTGAGAATGAGGGATCTGAAGAGAAGCAGTGGATCTACATCAACGATTGTTTAGAAGGGAGTAGATATGAGTAGAGGAGAGAAGAGGCCCGAGATGGATATGATACCACGAGGACATGCATTACAGGCCTGTAGAAGGTGCGAGAGGTTTCATGTTGGGCCCTGTCGAGCAATTGTTGGAGCTTGTTTCAGATGTGGTTAGTTTGGCCATGTAGTCAAAGATTGTCCTATAATGGTAGGACAACAACAGTTGCCACAACCACAGCAGTCAGTGCAAGTACCACTCTTGCGATAACAACCAGAGCAACAGATACAACCGCCTCAGTACCGACAGAGGCAAAAGACAGTGGGGTAGAGGCCTAGGGTGCAGGGGAGAGTCTATGCTCTCACACAAGAGGATGCCCAGGCATCTCCATCAGTGATTAGAGGCACACTTGTTATTTTTCAACATTCTGCAAATGTGTTAATTGATCCAGGATCCACGCATTCTTTTGTATCTTCACAATTCATTGATAAGCTAGGAGTGGAACCTGAACCCCTAGCGTTTGTCTTAACAGTAGTTACACCTATTGGGGATTCATTGATCACCGATCTTGTATATAGATCATGTATGGTGGAAGTCGAGGGAAAGAAGTTATTGGTAGATTTAATTTATTTGGACTTCAAGGATTTTGATATCATCTTGGGGATGGATTGGTTGTCAGACCATCATTCAAATGTGGATTGTTTACTAAGGTTGCTACCTTTAACATTCCACATCAATCCTCAATTTGTTTTGAGGGAATCGGGGAGATCTCCCCATCTCATTTCATATCGGCTGTTAAGGCTGATCACTTAATCCAAAGAGGATATCTAGCTTTTCTGGAAAATGTAGTAGGAGAGACAAAGAAGACGAGTCTGGAGGAGATTCCTGTAGTAAAGGATTTCCTAGATGTGTTTTCAGACTAGTTACCTGGATTGCCACTAGAGAGGGAGGTTGAATTCTCTATTGATCTAGCTCCAGGAACTGTTCCTATTTCTAAGACACCATACAGAATGGCAACTGTAGGACTTAAGAAATAACTACAAGAGTTACTAGACCAAGGTTATATTAGAACCAGTATATCACCTTGGGGTGCGCTGGTTCTATTTGTGAATAAGAAGGGTGGGTCGATGAGGTTATGTATCGATAATAAGCAATTGAATCATATGACTGTAAAGAACAAATATCCATTGCCTAGAATCGATGACCTGTTTAATCAGTTAAAAGGGGCACAAATCTTTTCTAAGATCGATCTCAGGTCATGATACCATCAATTGAAAGTGAAGAGTGTTGACATACTCAAAACTGCATTTAGAACGAGGTATGATCATTACGAATTTGTTGTTATGTCGTTCGGATTAACGAATGCACCAATGGTCTTTATGGATCTGATGAATAGGATCTTTCAACAATTTCTGGATAGTTTTGTAGTGGCTTTTATAGATGATATACTGATTTATTCTCCCAACAGGAGTGAACATGAACGACATCTGGGTATGGTACTTCAGGTACTAAGGGAGAAGAAATTATATGCAAAACTGTCCAAGTGTGAATTTTGGCTAGAACAAGTTGCTTTCCTAGGGCACGTGATTTCTAAGGAAGGTATCTCGGTGGATCCTAGTAAAATTGAAGCGGTAACTAACTGGAATAGACCAACCAATGTCGTAGAACTAGGAAGTTTTTTGGGTTTGGCCGGTTACTATCGAAGATTTATACAAAATTTCTCCAGTATAGCCTTACCCTCACACGGTTGACACAAAAAGATGTCAAGTTTGAATGGACAGAGGACTGAGAGCAAAGCTTCCAAGAATTGAAGAACCGGTTAACCTTAACCCCGGTACTAACTATTCCAGATAATAGTGGAGGAATGGTAATATACAATGATGCTTCATATAAAGGCTTGGGTTGTGTACTCATGCAACATGGGAAGTTGTAGCCTATGCTTCATGTCAACAAAAAGTGCATGAGCAGAACTATCTAACTCATGATTTGGAGTTGGCAGAAATAGTGCTTGCTTTAAAAATATAGAGGCATTATTTGTTTGGGGAAACATTTGAGATCCATACAGATCATAAGAGTCTCAAATATTTGTTCTCTCAAAAAGAATTGAATACGAGGCAAAGGAGATGGATGGATTTGTTAAAAGATTACAAGTGCACTATCCAATAGAAACCGGGCAAGGCTAATGTAGTAGCCGATGCTTTGAGTCGAAAATCATCGGGATATCTGGCTCATTTGATGATTAATCAGTGGAGAATGATTGAAGAGATTAGGGATATGAGACTTACATTTCAATTGGGAAAATATGGAGTATTGATAGCTAGTATTACTATCCAACCAGTACTAATTCAGAAAATCAGAGAAGCTCAGCCAAGCGATCTTGAATTGATAAAGATTATGAATGGGTTGAAAGATGGGCAACATCAAGATTTTGAAGTTAAGAATGATGACATATTAAGATTTAGAGGCAGAGTGTGTGTTCCACAAGATCCTGAATTAAAAGGGGAAATTCTAAAGGAGGCACATCATACGACGTATACAGTACATCTTGGAAATACCAAGATGTACCAGAATTTGAAGGGTAATTATTGGTGGAACAACATGAAAAAGGAAATTGCCCAGTTTGTGTCTAGATGTTTAGTGTGCCAGCAAATAAAAGTAAAGCACCAAAGGCCGGCAGGTCTATTACAATCCTTGCCCATTCTTGAATGGAAGTGGAAAGGGCAAGGATTGGTCCATTGGTGTTCCCATACACTCCTCATGTCAAGATATATCTTATCCATACCTGTTAGGGATGCACTCCCCTCACCAATCAAATCACATGGTACTTATCAGTACCTTTCACACTCTGCACTCTCTAATGTTTAATCTCACAAAGCCATCCCGACTAGGTAGTCTCGTATGCAGGCTTAGTTAATTCTATTTAATGCAAGGTAATTAACTTGGAACGCAACCATCCATGCTCATAGGCATACAGTCATATAAGCACATACACGAGTCCATAATCTCATGAGGTTCTTTATACACAACTATGCTACACACCAAGCATTCTATCTTACCAGTTCACCATTTCTAGGTAATTCATACCCAACCAGACATAATCATATCAAATATATTAATCCACATGCATACATACACTCCATACCATAGTAGGTAATTATTCATATTAGCTCATACCCACTAGTGTCTCAGACTATCATCATTCCTTCATACAGTACTTTCTATGCATCATAACATAATCTATTATCATAGTATTAAGGTACTAAATGAAGGTTTAAGTACCTCCCAGGTCTATAGATAGGTCAAGCACATGCACCACATCCCTATAAAGGTTAGAAAGGTTTCTAGGTAGCTTACACTCACTCAGATTACACAAGGGGTGTTAGGTGGACCTTATGTAGGGCCTTAGGCTCACCTAAATTTGGAAAAGCGGGACAAATATTTTGAACCTCATACAGTGGGTTCCTCTATGTATGATTAGGTAGGAACTATTCAAAATGGGCATGGTGTGGATTTTGGCAGACCCTCGACAGGGACGTCAGTCTGTCGAAAAAGAGAAAGGTGGGAGGAATCACCTCCCCTTCTAGGGTTACACTTGTCTGGGGTTCTACATAGAAAAATTGGAATAAAACATACATTATTGGGGCTTCGGTAGACCTTCGGCAAGCTCCCTAGGTCTGTCAAATTTCCTGTAGGCATATGGGGTTTAAGGGGTTGTTGGTGGACATTCGGATCACTGAGCTGGTTTTGGTGGCTCAGGCAGAAAAGGGTATGTGGAGTCTGCTAGCTTCGGCAGGCTCCTCGACACACCAAGGGGTTTGCTGAAGTTGGAATTCAGTTCGATTTCCTTCAAATTTTAATACAAATGCTATACACTTATACCCTAATACAATTTAGACCTTCAAATGCTTTCATCACCATCTTCTTATTAATTCCAACTCCCTTATGTAGATTTAGATATTAATTTCATATAATCACTTTTCAAAACACACTAGTACTAGAATCAAGAATAATATAATACTCCATACATGTAATCCATCATCAATTGTCATTTTACTCTATTATAACAATGGTAATTCATTCAAGACATAGTAGGTATGCTATGGTATGTGTTTTAGCCCAAATACCCATTGGAATTGAAGGAAAACTCACCAAGCATGTTGCAAACTCTCATGTTGTGCTTTCCTTCATCTCCTACGTGGGCTAAGATCCATCTTTGGCTTGATCTAGAGTTTCCCACGAATTTTCATCTAATTGTTGAGTTTTAAGGTGTTTATATACTCCCTAGAGACTAAGGTTAGAGTCAAACCTAGGTCTTAGGTTCAGCCAAGACTTAATGAAGTATGGGTTCAGTTTGAACCTAGATCTGGTCAGTTACAGGTTTGGGTTTACAAGAGATGGGTTTTCTCTTATTTTACTTACACAAGGGGAGGTCAATGACCTAGATACCCCTATTGGTCAAACATAACTACCATCCTACCCTTTATATAAATTTTAAAACTTTTTGAGATCTTACAGGGACCTTATCGTATAACTCCACCTGAACTCGCGGAGTTAAGGAAGCAGTTGAATGAGTTGTTGGAAGTGAACTTTATTAGGAGCTCAAAAGCATCGTATGGAGCACTAGTTTTTTTTTTTTCCAGAAGAAACATGACGGAAGTTTGATACTGTGTGTGGATTACAGAGCTCTCAACAAAGTGACAGTGCACAACAAGTATCCAATACCGTTGATAGCGGACTTATTTGATTAGTTGGGTGGTCCAAGGTATTTTTTCAAGTTGGATCTACGATTGGGCTATTATCAACTTCGTACAATGGAAGGGGATGAATCGCAAACCACAAGTGTAACGAGATATAGGGCCTTTCAGTTTCTAATGAGGCCATTTGGGATCACAAATCCTCTGGTAACCTTTTGCACTTTGGTGCATCAGATCTTCCATGATTACTTGGACCAATTTGTGGTGGTCTATTTGGACGATATCGTGGTGTATAGCTCGACGTTGGAGGAGCATGTCGAGCACCTTCGATGGGTGTTTCAGAGATTGAAGGACAATAACTTGTACGTGAAGAGAAAAAAGTGCTCCTTTGCCCAAGAACACATCCATTTCCTCGGACACCAAGTTTGGGAGGCAAAATAAGAATGGATATGGATAAGGTTAGGTCCATTAATGGGTACCGTTAGTGAGCTACGTTCATTCCTTGGCTTGGCAAACTACTATCGCAAGTTCATTGAGGGCTACTCAAGGCGCGCAACGTCTTTGACGGGGTTGTTGAAGAAGGAACACATTGGTCTTGGTCCTAGGAATGCCAAAATGCTTTTGATGATTTGAAGCAAGTTGTCATGAATGGGCCAATTCTTGCTTTACCTGATCTTACAAAGCCCATCGAAGTGCAGATTGATGCTTCAGACTTTTCCTTGGGTGGGGGTGCTATTGCAAGAAGAGCACCCAGTGGCTTATGAAAGCTGCAAGTTGAGTGATGCAAAAAGAAGGTACACGACACAGGAGAAAGAATTGATGGTTGTGGTCCATTGCCTTTGTGTGTGGAGGCACTACTTTTTGGGTTCCGTGTTTGTTGTGAAGATCAATAATGTGGTTATGAGCCACTTCCTTACACATCTGAAACGGACTGCTAGGCAAGCTCGTTGGCATGAGCTATTGAATGAGTTTAACTTTGATCTGGAGTATAAGGTCAGGAGTACCAATCAAGTTGCTGATGCTTTAAGCCAAAAGTCCAAGCTGATTGAAAGAGCTTATTTAGCAAACTTATCTATCAGTAAGGTTACAAATGACTGGAGGGAGCAAATAAAGGAGAATCTAGATGGGGACTCCATGGCCAAGAACATCATGCAATTAGCCAAAGATGGCAAAACTCGTCATTTCTGGATTAAGGATGACATGTTATTTACTCGTGGTGGGTGATTGTATGTGCCACTAGCTGGGAATTTGAGGATGGTACTCTTGAAAGAGTGCCATGACACACTATGGGCTGGCCATCCTGGTTGGCAAAGAACTTTGGCATTGTTGAAACAGGGCCACTATTGGTCCAATATGAAAGAAGATGTCATGGATTAGACAAGGATGTGTCTCATGCCAGCAAGACTACCATCACCACCACCTATGACATCACCATCATATCTAGTAGCTGCACCACCATCCCATCACTGCAACCATCGGTTTTGTTCAATGTCATTTCTTATCTTGCTTCATTCTAAACACGTGAAAGTGAGATGCACATTTTCAGTCCTCTTTTCGTGCTTCTAATCAAACAATATCCAAAATATCTTGAAAACATATTTCTTGAAAATCGAATTTGATGTAAATCACAAATGTTGGCTTTTAGTTGTACTACTATTTCTTTTAGTTTTTGTGTATCTTGTATCTACAATCTTTCCTTGAGAAGCAACTAGACATTGATTGCAAGGTTCAGCCTTCAAAGGTAAATGGTATGGGGCTTTCAATCGCTCTCAGTTAAATGAATGAATTTCTTGTAATTTTTTTTTAATACATATTTCATTCCTCTCTAAAATGTCTACCAATCTTGTGGTAGTTAAGACCTTTAGTCTTCGAAGTGGACAGTATTATAGATCATTACCTCATGTCAATAATTTAATGACAATATTAAATGTTTATACTGTTGTAATCGCAAATAGGCAAAGTACCTGTAGTTGCAAGTCAAGTGTGACAATCTTTACCAAAAAAAAAAAAAAAGTCAAGTGTGACAATCAGTAATTATAGTCAAGGTGTACCACCACTACAAAAAACAAAGATGTAGTGGCGACCATTTAGGGGCGGTCGATCCAAAGCATCTGTTAAACCGTTATGTACAGGTGGTCATACCAGACCGCCTGTACATGATACATAGGGGTGTAAGTTTGGCCCAGCCTGCCCGACCCAACCCTAATAACAGCCCAAACTTGTTAGTTGGTTTGGGTTTGGGTTCGGTTCGGGCTCCAATTTGAGCCCGAAGTTTAGTTCGGGCTGGGTTCAGGCTTAGACTTGTAAACCCTAAAAAACCCGATCCGAACCAATATATAACTATTAAGGATATAAAATATATATTTTAAAGAATTAAATATAAGCTGTTGATGAATCTTAAATCTAATGGCTCATATCTAATTCTTTTAAAACTAAAACCTAATCTCTTCTATGTTTTCATGTTTACAAGCTTGTGAAAAGCTGACGGCCGTTCTTCAAAGTGGGATCATGTCACATTTTCTAACTCGGAACTTCGGCAACGACCAATCTTCAGCATCATAGGTGTTTGTCGGTGCCATATATTGTCACCAGTGATGAACGACCATTCTCTCCTCTCCATTCGATTTCTCTACTTCGCTTTTTTCTTTTTAATTTTTCAATCGAACCTTCCCCATTATTCTACTTGTTCTTCTCTTCTTCTTTTTTTTTTTTCCTCTGTCGAACCCTGCTCAATCTCCATTCGATTTCTCTTGAATCTTATCTTTCTTTCTTTTCTTTTTTCAATCGAACCATCCCATTATTCTACTTGTTCTTCTATTTATTTATTGCTTTTTTAAGTCAAAAACCCTCCCAATCCCCACTCGGTTTCTCTAATCTTCTACTTCTTCTATTTTTTTTTTTTTTTTTGTCAACTCTCCCTATTCTTTTAATTGTTCTTCATTTTTTTTTCCAGTCGAACCCATCCCAATCCCGTTACTTGAATCTTCTATTTCTTTTTTCTCAGTACAAGTAAAGGTTTTAATTCAAAACATGTAAATCAAAAAAATAATATAGCAAATGGAGTTCCGGCTGGCCCGAACCTAACAAATTGAGTTCGGGTTGGGTTCGGGCCTACTAAGTTTGGGTTCAGTTCGGGCTGGGTTGGGTTTGGGCCAGCTGATTTGAGTTCGGGCTGAGCCCGAACTGTTTGGAACCATGCCCAACCCGCCCTACTTACAGCCCTGATAATACACTCCAAACCGATTGAACCATGCACCAATTCCCTCCGTTTTTCTCTTCGCCGTGGTACCCTCCCGCCCAAACCCTTTCTCTTCCTTCTCTACATTTCCACAAACCCTAGAATTCAGAAATACAAGCTTCGATCTCTCTCTCCGTCGCTTCTCCATCTTCTCCGGTCATTTCCAGATTAGATAGCTTGGTCGAATTGTTCTCCATTAATGCATCTAAGCCTGTTAATCTCCGTTTCTGTGGTCTCAGAAGAGAGGCTTTCAGATTCACTTCTTTGAAACGATCTGATTCGATTCGAGTTCTTGCATCAAGGCGAAGGAAGAAGATCTCAGATTCGTTGTCGGACAACAGAAGTCCTCCCAAGGGATTTGATTACGATCTGGTTATAATTGGAGCTGGTGTTGGTGGTCATGGAGTTGGGTTTCATGCTATTGAGAAGGTACAGTGATTTTTTAGCTGATTGGATCTAAAACTTGTTGAACTTATGAGCGTTTTGATTCGTCAATAAATTTGTAGTTTAGTTTTTCTGGATCTTCATTATATCCTTGTTATTTGAATCTGGAAATGCAGTTTTCTTGGTTTGATTTTTAGTTATATCGGCATTTTGAAGTAATAATTAACTAAGATGAGCTCTGACTTACTCTGCATTTAGTTCATACATAAGCTTAACCTAAATCATCTATGTTTTACTTCAAAATTTAGTCGACCTGGAACCAAGCTAGAACTTCACAAAAGTGAAGCAAACAAAAGAATACAGGCTCTGATAAAGTTATTACCAGATGATGATGGAGTTTCAGATTTCAATCATTTTTTTTTTCTCTCAGATGCAAATGAAGGGAGTGGGATTAGCAGATTATGATAGTTTTGAAGAACTAGACATATTACTTTGAGTAGTTAGTTGTCTTTCTAACATACTTCTTTTTCCATTGAAATCATTGTGAAGTTCCCAGTAATTCTGGGGGTAATTTCTTTGTGTCTGAAGAAAAAATGAAATTTCTATAGAAATGGTTTCCTTTTTTCGAGGTATTTCTAGCAGAATAATCTGAGTTCAGTGTCAAATGCTATATGTATGAGACAAGACCCCCTTCAGTAACTATTAGGCCTCTGAAGAAGATTCAGCTGCTCAAATTCCGGCTGGCTTTAGATCCATTTGCTTGCTGACATCAAGCCCCATAAGCCAGTTGATTTATTGGTTCCAGGATAATTTTGATTTTCTAGTTAAAAGCAACCCCCAAGAAGATTCTCAAATTAGTCTCACAGGATTTTGTAGCTCAAGCTTTCATGTACGCGAGAATTCAAGCTAGAGACTTACATCTATCCATGATGATCATCATCAATATCATATGCCTTATCCCAACTAATTGGGCTCGCCACCAATGTCTTCAAAAAAAATTTCATTATTTTTTACTCTCATTTCCAGACTCCACGGAAAATAATGGTTTATAAAAGTGATAATCACATCCTTCTAGATCACTTACCATTAATCACATCCTCGTGAACCAGGCCTGATCCTAAAAAAAGCTCATTATCTTAACGAGCTTCAGCCGAGATTGGGCAGGTTTGGCTCGATTAAAGCTTTTAGCTCAATTTGTATATGATATTATATAGCTAATTCTTATATCATATATTAATATTAAACATGCATGTTAACATATTATATTATATATGAAACTTTGTTAGGTTTAATTTGTTTTGATTTTCAATTGTTATATACAATTGAATTACTGAATCTTATATTATTTGCTGATTCTTCATAATTGAAGGAAAAGTGTCATTGAAGGAACAATGTTTAAACATTGAAGAAAAGTGTCATCCATCCATGGCCTAAAGCTATGTTGCATACATAGTGTTTGAACTCGGATCCAACTTGGGGATCAAATGAGATTGGACGATCCGAAATTAATAAAAAAAAAATTTCAAACACCCAACTCAGACCGACTTGAATCGCTGATACCGAGTTGGATCGCCCGATCCGTATCGGGATCGGACCGAGTCATTACGTTTTGTTTAAATTTAGTCTCGGATTCAACTCGGGGATCGGACAATCCTTTACACTATGGTTGCATAGGTACGGGTACGTGTGCCGGAGTCTGACACGGGTACGAAGTGTCGGATTCGGCAAATCATAAAAAATAGGATTCGAAACACTGCTATATATTTAAATATTTTTATTATTATATAGTTAAATACAACATAAAAATACAAAAATATAATGAATAATTTAAAATATAAACATATAAATTAATTTTTAAAAACAATTATTAATGTAAATAATATAGATATATTAGTATTATTTATAATATCATTAGTCAGTTTTGTTATTTAGTTAATAAAAAAAGTACTAATTATAATTTTTGTAACTTTAAAGGATAAAATGTTAATTTAAAAAATATAATGTAAATTGATTTTATGAAGAAGGTTATTTAGGTCTTTTGACCTAAATGTTCCTTCTTAAATAAGCTGGCCTTCCTTCTTTTGCCGATGCTCTCTCTCTTCAATCACTCAAAGCTCTCTCTCTCTCTCTCAGCTTCTGCTCGTCCTCTGCATTTGCATCAAAGCTTTGCATGGGCGCTAGAACAACAAAGCTTCAGCTTTAAATATTGTAAAGTTAGGTATACAAGTTTTCTTTTGTACTGAATGTTGTTTCAATGGGAAATCTTGGTATAACCTGTAGGATAAATTCAGAATTTGGAATTTTTATATTTGGATTTCACTGTAGGTTGGACTATAAAGCAGGAAAAAAAAAGCCTAAGATGGTCTGCTGGTATTAGTTGTATGATGTTATTGCTATTGTTATGTGTTCTTGTAAATGAACACAGAAGCCCTTGCTTACATGCTAATTGTGAATGTCAGCTGTCATCAACTGATGGAGGTGACTACATGAGTCCTGTTACCTTGATTCCCCTACAAGGGGAACTCTATAAAAATAGAAGAAAAAAATTTAATTTGAACATAGAGAAATAGATCTGTACCTAGTTTCAGAAGCCACCATGGAAAACATGACCATGCCAATTGAATTTGGGATTTTTCTACTTTTGCATATGATATTTTCTATTAGTGTTAAATTTTTTGAGGAGAAGAATATCAAAATCAAATGGTTAAAATTGATCCAGTCATGTTGGTTCTAATTCATTAAGGATTTGTCACATAGGACCCTTTAATTGGTCAATTGTAATCCTCAGCAGATTAACGACAGCATGGCTGAACTTATCCGTCCTAGTCTTTATGATGCTTATCAAGTAAGTGTTTATGTTTTCCTCAATTTATTCAAGCATAGAGCTACTTTATCTTCAAGATATATGTTTACTGATATGCCTTACTAGTTTACTGAGCCAATTGCTTACTTATCAGACAATAAGAACTGCAATCAGCTGTAAAATATTTGCTCTGAGTTAATTCCTAATGATCATTTTTTTGTCAAATCCTTTTGAACCAGTGGAAACAGGTTGTCCGCAAGTACCAAATTGAACTTTACTCATGAACACCAAACACAAGACAATTTAATAGCTTAGCTAGCCTTGTAAACTACTAATTGGGCCTTGTAATCAATTCAAATTTCAATGCATTTTTTTTTTTTCAAAATCAAAGCTATAAACGGTACACCCTGAGGAAGGATAGGTTGCTTCCCACTCTAGCTAAGGTTATATTTGTTCATCATTTATTTTTTTCAGGGAGCTGGATTGGTAGTTCATGATACTGGAGCTTATCGCATGAGCATGCATTAACATACATTTGTTTTCTCTATTCATTACTTTAAGTATGAGGAAATACTTACAGGGAGCTTGGAGGGTTCATGGGGTACTTTCTGTTTCCAGAAGCATTGGAGATTCTCATTTGAAGGACTGGTGGCTGAGCCTGACACCAAGGATCCTACATTTGACTCAGGACATGGAATTTCTTGTCTTAGCCTCCCATGGACTCTGGGAAAAAGTAAGCAGAAGGAACCCATTGGTTGATTCCAGTCCAAGTGAATTCAGATGTTTTGCAGTATTTATTTTCTTAATAACACTCAAATATAACTTCTTTGGTACTTTGTTAGTAATTTTGAATTTGAATATTCTGTTTATTCTTTCTTGAGTAATCAAGAAGCTGTCAATACCGCAATGCGCCTCTATTTGGTCGAAAACGAAACGAAATTCAGTTGATATTCAGAATGAAAATGAAGATGAATTTGACTGCGAGAACGCAAGTCCTCCATCGAAGTCAAGGAGGATTTCTTTGGTCAAGCATCAGAAAGTGAAGATTCAGTCTCCGAGTGAATATGCCAGAAGCCATAGGAGAACAATTGATACATTGAAACAGAATGAAGAAGAATTGGGCGGCGAAAACTCAATGAGGATTGTCTCTTTTATCAAAAGAAGACACCAAGAAAAAGGTTTCTTTTGATTCAAATGTATAGCTTGTCTAGTGATGAGACTTACTAATCCTTTTCTTTGGGTACATGAATTATAGATTTATTTATTTATTTATTACAATTCCATATTAGATGCCGAAGTATTTGTTACCAAGTGAGATGTGTAGGTAAATTGTTTGTTAATTGGATTGGATCAAAGTGTGAGGGAGACAGAATCTGTTATCAGCCATGGAGATCCATTGAGTGATCAGATACCGAGTCGCTGAATCCAACTTGGAGAACCAGTTTTTCAAGGTGCTATTGTAATCACAAAACAACCGCCCCTTGAAAGCATCAAACTAGCTGTAGGTTTAGGGCCGAAGAAAGGATCCAAAAGGGAAGGTTTATGTGTCTCCCATGGTAGGTAACGGGTAATGTGAGGCTCTCATTTACCAAAGAAGACGAGAAGTTGAAATTCTCAAGGCCAATGAACAGAATTCATTTACCAAAGAAGACGAGAAGTCGAAATTTTCAAGACCAATGAACAGAATTCTAGAGCGTGTCTGTTCATTTACCAAAGAAGACGAGAAGTCGAAATTCTCAAGGCCAATGAACAGAATTCTAGAGCGTGGAGACGAACTAGAAGTCGAGATTCTCAAGGCCGTGTTACAAGCCTGGGATGGCCACTTCCGCAATTCTAGACCCACCACAGAGTTTGATGCTTACAAGAGGAATTTCAAGAGCAAACCAACTCGATTTAAGCACAAGGCCATGAACAAGTCTTCTAGAGGAGGAAGTAATGTTTCATCCAATTGGGATTTCCGGCAATCTCTATGGATTCATGAGATTATAACCATTTCGAAAAGGCTAGAGGCAGAGTAAGTGTTGGATGACCCCATGTTAGTAGCTTTAGAAGATTCCAACAGAGTAATCGGTAAGAGGCGGAAGGAGAGCAAGAATAGCCTGAAAAATTTATTCAATTGGATTTCGTCAAGGAGATTTGATGCTGCAGATATCCCCAGTCATCAATACAATTAATTAGAGGAGTTGCAGTTTTAGTTTTGTTTTGTGATTACAACAGCATAATTCAAGTTGGGTTGATGTATTTCTATCTTTTAATGGATGAATTAAGCTTCAATAAATTCGAAGTTTAACAAAGAAGCGATCTTACAGAACTACAATGTTTTTTTATTTACAAAATAAAAAAGGATTATAAATTATTTTAAAAATTAAAAATAAAATATGAAATAACTGTAGTCGCGGCCAATAGCCTGTGAATTTGAGAAATTGCACCGACAGCCAAAAACTGCCTGAGCATTAAGAAAAACGTGGACGTGCTTAATGCCTCTACAGGCGATGGTGGTTTTGAGTGCCGATATGATAACTATTATCAGCAGCGGTCAATGGCTACCGTTACAAATGCTGGTACAGCATTCTGCGATGCCACTTATAATGGCGGGTCTTCAGTATAAGTATTGGCGGCGGTTATTTAACTATTACCGGCGGTTATTGACAGCTGATAATGGTCTTATAATTTGTAGTGCTCAGTTACACAGTTCAGATTGAAAAGAATAAGCACTATGTGTAAATTCCTCATTGTTCCCTTCATTTCAAATACATACTCCATATGCTACTATACTACTACTATATGTAGACATTTCAGAAACTAACAACGTTATGAGATTCAAAAACTATAATATCAGTTCTTTTATTGGAAAATTCTGACATGTTATTGATGCTCAATAAATGGATTTAGAGTATACAAATACAAAAAGATAAAAATTTTAAGTTGGGATTCTTACCTCTCCTACTCTCTGTACTTGATGTGTATACATTTGACAACTATTTTCTTTTCGAAACCCAGATCTCCAGTTCCTGCTCCAAGTCTTTCCTCTATGGCGGCTACTTCCTTATCCTATCTTACACAGTTGATATAAGTACATTCAAAATGATTTTACACTGTTATATTCATCACCTGCAAATGTCAATTCTCAACAATTTCCATCGTCAGCTGCATCCGGTATTACAGAAGACCAATTAATGTTAAGCACTATATATTATTACCGAGGCTTGACTATAGAAGCCCATATTCTTTGCCATGTACTACTTTGGCTGGTATGTACAGAATGCTGTTCTTCCATGGTTCTTTCAACTGAGGGCCCCATCTCACGGACCAATTTTACAGATTCTGAAAGTCGGTTGAGCAGGTTCACCAGAGAAATCACTTCATTCCGTTGCAATTGCAACTGAAAGCCAAACACAAGAAACATTGAATGGAAGATAAAGACAATGTTGGTTACTCCAACTCAACAACAAGAAACCTAAGCGATAACCTAGGGATTCATGATTAGAATACATTCATTGATTTGCAAAAGAAGGATTTCTGCAAGACTACGAAAGAAAAACTTACGGGCTCGGCACCATCAACAGAGAAGAGAATCTTTAATGCAGTCCCGAGACCAAGGACCTGAA